>JAWPHD010019512.1:0-35390 GCA_037043455.1 Cyrtodaria siliqua | reverse complement strand
TTCAGTTCTTACACATATATTCCGATCTTACGCATATATATTCAGTTTTTACAGATATATATTCCGTTCTTACGCATATATATTTAGTTCTTACACATATATATTCAGTTCTTACACAAATATATTCAGTTCTTACACATATATATTCCGTTCTTACTGCATATATATTCCGTTCTTACGCATATATATTCAGTTCTTTCGCATTTATATTCAGTTCTTACGCATATATATTCCGTTCTTACACATATATAGTCAGTTCTTACAGATATATATTCAGTTCTTACGCATATATATTCAGTTCTTACGCATATATATTAATTTCTTTCGCATATATATTCATTTGTTACACATATATGTTCAGTTCTTTCACATATATATTCCTTTCTTACACGTTCATATTCCGTTCTTACACATATATATTCCGTTCTTACACATATATATTCCGTTCTTACACATATATATTCACTTCTTACACATATATAATCAGTTCTTACACATATATATTCCGTTCTTACACATATATACACATATATATTCCGTTCTTACACATATATATTCCGTTCTTACACGTACATATTCCGTTCTTACACATATTTATTCCGTTCTTGCACATATATATTCCGTTCTTACGCCTATATATACAGTTCTTATACATATATATTCAGTTCTTACACATATATATTCAGTTCTTACAAATATATATTCAGTTATTTCACATATATATTCAGTTCTTCTTACACATATATATTCAGTTCTTACACATATATATTCCGTTTTTACACATATATATTCCGTTCTTACACATATATATTCAGTTCTTACAAATATATATTCAGTTCTTACACATATATATTCAGTTCTTACACATATATATTCAGTTCTTACACATATATATTCCGTTTTTACACATAAATATTCCGTTCTTACACATATATAATCCGTTCTTACACAAATATATTCCGTTCTTACACGTATATATTCCGTTCTTACACATATATTTTTTCCATTCTTACACGTATATAATCCATTCTTACACATATATTCCGTTCTTACGCATATATATTCCGTTCTTTCACATATATATTCAGTTCTTACGCATATGTATTCAGTTTTACGAATATATATTCAGACCTTACACATATATTTTCAGTTCTTACACATATATATTCAATTGTTACGCATATATATTCAGTTCTTACGCATATATGTTCAGTTCTTACGCATATATATTCAGTTTTACGCATATATATTCAGTTCTTACACATATATATTCCGTTCTTACACATATATATTACGTTCTTACACATATATATTCCTTTCTTACACATATATATTCCGTTCTTACACATATATATTCCGTTCTAACGCATAAATATTCCGTTCTTACACATATATATTCCGTTCTTACACGTATATATTTTGTTCTTACACGTATATATTCCGTTTTTACACATATATATTCCTTTCTTACACGTAAATATTCCATTCTTACACGTATATATTCCGTTCTTACACATATATATTCCGATCTTACACGTATATATTCAGTTCTTACACATATATATTCCGTTCTTACACATATATATTCCGTTCTTACACATATATATTCCGTTCTTACACATATATATTCCGTTCTTACACATATATATTCAGTTCTTACACATATATATTCACTTCTTACACATATATATTCAGTTCTTACACATATATATCGTTCTTACGCAAATATATTCAGTTCTTACGCATATATATTCAGTTCTTAAGCATATATATTCAGTTCTTACACATATATATGCCGTTCTTACACATATATATTCCGTTCTTACACATATTTATTCCGTTCTTACACATATATATTCCATTCTTACACATATATATTCCGTTCTTACACATATATATTTCGTTCTTACACATATATATTCAGTTCTTACACATATATATTCCGTTCTTATACATATATATTCCGTTCTTACACATATATATTCCGTTCTTACACGTACATATTCCGTTCTTACAAATATATATTCCGTTCTTACACATATATACACATATATATTCCGTTCTTACACATATATATTCCGTTCTGACACGTACATATTCTCCGTTCTTACACATATATATTCCGTTCTTACGCATATATATTCCGTTCTTACGCATATATATTCTGTTCTTACACATATATATTACGTCCTTACACATATATATTCCGATCTTACACATATATATTCCGTTCTTACACATATATATTCAGTTCTTACACATATATATTCCGTTCTTACACATATATATTCCGTTCTAACACATATATATTCCGTTCTTACACGTATATATTCCGTTCTTACACATATATTTTCCGTTCTTACACATATATATTCAGTTCTTACGCATATATATTCCGTTCTTACACATATATATTCCGTTCTTACACATATATATTCAGTTCTTACACATATATATTAAGTTCTTACGCATATATGTTCTGTTCTTATACATATATATTCCGTTCTTACACATATATATTCCGTTCTTACACGTACATATTCCGTTCTTACAAATATATATTCCGTTCTCACACATATATACACATATATATTTCGTTCTTACACATATATATTCCGTTCTGACACGTACATATTCTCCGTTCTTACACATATATATTCCGTTCTTACGCATATATATTCCGTTCTTACGCATATATATTCTGTTCTTACACATATATATTACGTCCTTACACATATATATTCCGTTCTTACACATATATATTCCGTTCCTACACATATATATTCAGTTCTTACACATATATATTCCGTTCTTACACATATATATTCCGTTCGAACACATATATATTCCGTTCTTACACGTATATATTCCGTTCTTACACATATATTTTCCGTTCTTACACATATATATTCAGTTCTTACGCATATATATTCCGTTCTTACACATATATATTCCGTTCTTACACATATATATACAGTTCTTACACATATATATTAAGTTCTTACGCATATATGTTCCGTTCTTACACATATATATTCCGTTCTTACGCATATATATTCTTACACATATATTCAGTTCTTACACGTATATATTCAGTTCTTACACATATATTTTCCGTTCTTACACATATATATTCCGTTCTTACGCGTATATATTCAGTTCTTACTCATATATATTCCGTTCTTACGCATATATATTCAGTTCTTACGCATATATATTCAGTTCTTATGCATATATATTCAGTTCTTACACATATATATTCAGTTCTTACACATATATATTCAGTTCTTACACATATATATTCAGTTCTTACACATATATATTCCGTTCTTACACATATATATTCCGTTCTTACACATATATATTCCGTTCTTACACATATATATTCAGTTCTTACACATATATTTTCAGTTCTTACACATATATATTCAGTTCTTAGACATATATATTCCGTTCTTACACATATATTTTCCGTTCTTACACGTATTTATTCCGTTCTTACACATATTTCAATCTTACACATATATATTCCGTTCTTACACATATATTTTCAGTTCTTACACATATATATTCACTTCTTACACATATATATTTAGTTCTTACACATATATATTCCGTTCTTATACATATATATTCCGTTCTTATACATATATATTCCGTTCTTACACGTACATATTCCATTCTTACGCATACATATTCATTTCTTACACATATATATTCCGTTCTTACGCATATATATTCAGTTCTTACGCATATATATTCAGTTCTTACACATATATATTCAGTTCTTACAAATATATATTCAGTTCTTACACATATATATTCCGTTTTTACACATATATATTCAGTTCTTACACATATATATTCCGTTCTTACACATATATATCCTAACACATATATTCCGTTCTTACATATATATATTCAGTTCTTACACATATATATTCCGTTCTTACACATATATATTCCGTTCTTACGCATATATATTCAGTTCTTACGCATACATATTCCGTTCTTACGCATATATATTCCATTCTTACGCATATATATTCAGTTCTTACGCATATATATTCTGTTCTTACGCATATATATTCAGGTCTTACGCATATATATTCAGTTCTTACACATATATATTCAGTTCTTACACGTATATATTCAGTTCTTACACATATATATTTCGTTCTTTTACATATATATTCCGTTCTTACACATATATATTCCATTCTAACACATATATATTCTGTTTTTACACATATATATTCCGTTCTTACACATATATATTCCGTTCTTACACATATATATTCCGTTCTTACGCATATATATTCAGTTCTTACACATATATATTCAGTTCTTAAACATATATATTCAGTTTTTACACATAGATATTTCGTTCTTACACATATATATTCCGTTCTTACACATATATATTCCGTTCTTAAACATATATATTCCGTTCTTACACATATATATTCCATCCTTACACATATATATTCAGTTCTTACACATATATATTCACTTCTTACACATATATATTCAGTTCTTACACATATATATTCCGTTCATACACATATATATTCCGTTCTTACACATATAAATTCCGTTCTTACACGTACATATTCCGTTCTTACACATATATATTCCGTTCTTACGCATATATATTCCGTTCTTACGCATATATATTCAGTTCTTACGCATATATATTCAGTCCTTACACATATATATTCAGTTCCTACACATATGTATTCAGTTCTTACGCATATATATTCAGTTCTTACGCATATATATTCTATTCTTACGCATACATATTCATTTCTTACACATATATGTTCAGTTCTTACACATATATATTCCGTTCTTACACGTACATATTCAGTTCTTACACATATATATTCAGTTCTTACACATATATATTCAGTTCTTAGACATATATATTCCGTTCTTACACATATATATTCCGTTCTTACACATATATATTCCGTTCTTACACATATATATTCCGTTCTTACACATATATATTCCGTTCTCACACATATATACACATATTTATTCCGTTCTTACACATATATATTCCGTTCTTACACATATATATACAGTTCTTACACATATATATTAAGTTCTTACGCATATATGTTCCGTTCTTACGCATATATATTCTTACACATATATTCAGTTCTTACACGTATATATTCAGTTCTTACACATATATTTTCCGTTCTTACACATATATATTCCGTTCTTACGCGTATATATTCAGTTCTTACTCATATATATTCCGTTCTTACGCATATATATTCAGTTCTTACGCATATATATTCAGTTCTTATGCATATATATTCAGTTCTTACACATATATATTCAGTTCTTACACATATATATTCAGTTCTTACACATATATATTCAGTTCTTACACATATATATTCCGTTCTTACACATATATATTCCGTTCTTACACATATATATTCCGTTCTTACACATATATATTCAGTTCTTACACATATATATTCAGTTCTTACACATATATATTCAGTTCTTACACATATATATTCCGTTCTTACACATATATATTCCGTTCTTACACATATATATTCAGTTCTTACACATATATATTCAGTTCTTACACATATATATTCAGTTCTTAGACATATATATTCCGTTCTTACACATATATTTTCAGTTCTTACACATATATATTCAGTTCTTACACATATATATTCAGTTCTTAGACATATATATTCCGTTCTTACACATATATATTCCGTTCTTACACATATATATTCCGTTCTTACACATATATATTCCGTTCTTACACATATATATTCCGTTCTCACACATATATACACATATTTATTCCGTTCTTACACATATATATTCCGTTCTTACACATATATATTCCGTTCTTACACATATTTATTCCGTTTTTACACATATTCCATTCTAACACATATATATTCCGTTCTTACGCATATATATTCATTTCTTACACATATATATTCAGTTCTTACACATATATATTCAGTTCTTACACATATATATTCCGTTCTTATACATATATATTCCGTTCTTAAACGTACACATTCCATTCTTACGCATATATATTAATTTCTTACACATATATATTCCGTTCTTACGCATATATATTCAGTTCTTACGCATATATATTCAGTTCTTACACATATATATTCAGTTCTTACAAATATATATTCAGTTCTTACACATATATATTCAGTTCTTACACATATATATTCCGTTTTTACACATATATATTCAGTTCTTACACATATATATTCCGTTCTTACACATATATATCCTTACACATATTTTCCGTTCTTACACATATAGATTCCGTTCTTACACATATATATTTCGTTCTTACACATATATATTCAGTTCTTACGCATATATATTCAGTTCTTACGCATATATATTCCGTTCTTACGCATATATATTCAGTTCTTACGCATATATATTCAATTCTTACGCATATATATTCTGTTCTTACGCATATATATTCAGGTCTTACGCATATATATTCAGTTCTTACACATATATATTCAGTTCTTACACGTATATATTCAGTTCTTACACATATATATTTTCGTTCTTATACATATATATTCCGTTCTTACACATATTATTCCGTTCTTACACATATATATTCTGTTTTTACACATATATATTCCGTTCTTACACATATATATTCCGTTCTTCTCATATATATTCAGTTCTTACACATATATATTCAGTTCTTACACATATATATTCAGTTTTTACACATAGATATTTCGTTCTTACACATATATATTCCGTTCTTACACATATATATTCCGTTCTTAAACATATATATTCCGTTCTTACACATATATATTCCGTTCTTACACATATATATTCAGTTCTTACACATATATATTCACTTCTTACACATATATATTCAGTTCTTACACATATATATTCCGTTCTTACACATATATATTCCATTCTTACACATATATATTTCGTTCTTACATGTACATATTCCGTTCTTACACATATATATTTCGTTCTTACGCATATATATTCCGTTCTTACGCATATATATTCAGTTCTTACGCATATATATTCAGTTATTACGCATATATATTCAGTTCTTACACATATATATTCAGTTCTTACAGATATGCATTCAGTTCTTACGCATATATATTCAGTTCTTACGCATATATATTCAGTTCTTACACATATATATTCATTTCTTACACATATATATTTACTTCTTACACATATATATTCAGTTCTTACACATATATATTCCGTTCTCACACATATATACACATATTTATTCCGTTCTTACACATATATATTCCGTTCTTACACGTACATATTCTCCGTTCTTACGCATATATATTCCGTTCTTACGCATATATATTCCGTTCTTACGCATATATATTCAGTTCTTACAGATATGTATTCAGTTCTTACGCATATATATTCAGTTCTTACGCATATATATTCAGTTCTTAAGCATATATATTCAGTTCTTACACATATATATGCCGTTCTTACACATATATATTCCGTTCTTACACATATTTATTCCGTTCTTACACATATATACACATATTTATTCCGTTCTTACACATATATATTCCGTTCTTACACGTACATATTCTCCGTTCTTACACATATATATTCCGTTCTTACGCATATATATTCCGTTCTTACGCATATATATTCAGTTCTTACGCATATATATTCAATTCTTACACATATATATTCCGTTCTTAAACATATATATTCCGTTCTTACACATATATATTCCGTTCTTACACATATATATTCAGTTCTTACACATATATATTCAGTTCTTACACATATATATTCAGTTCTTAGACATATATATTCCGTTCTTACACATATATTTTCCGTTCTTACACGTATTTATTCCGTTCTTACACATATTTCAATCTTACACATATATATTCCGTTCTTACACATATATTTTCAGTTCTTACACATATATATTCACTTCTTACACATATATATTCAGTTCTTACACATATATATTCCGTTCTTATACATATATATTCCGTTCTTATACATATATATTCCGTTCTTACACGTACATATTCCATTCTTACGCATAAATATTAATTTCTTACACATATATATTCCGTTCTTACGCATATATATTCAGTTCTTACTCATATATATTCAGTTCTTACACATATATATTCAGTTCTTACAAATATATATTCAGTTCTTACACATATATATTCCGTTTTTACACATATATATTCAGTTCTTACACATATATATTCCGTTCTTACACATATATATCCTAACACATATATTCCGTTCTTACACATATATATTCAGTTCTTACACATATATATTCCGTTCTTACACATATATATTCCGTTCTTACGCATATATATTCAGTTCTTACGCATACATATTCCGTTCTTACGCATATATATTCCATTCTTACGCATATATATTCAGTTCTTACACATATATATTCTGTTCTTACGCATATATATTCAGGTCTTACGCATATATATTCAGTTCTTACACATATATATTCAGTTCTTACACGTATATATTCAGTTCTTACACATATATATTTCGTTCTTATACATATATATTCCGTTCTTACACATATATATTCCGTTCTAACACATATATATTCTGTTTTTACACATATATATTCCGTTCTTACACATATATATTCCGTTCTTACGCATATATATTCAGTTCTTACACATATATATTCAGTTCTTACACATATATATTCAGTTTTTACACATAGATATTTCGTTCTTACACATATATATTCCGTTCTTACACATATATATTCCGTTCTTAAACATATATATTCCGTTCTTACACATATATATTCCATTCTTACACATATATATTCCGTTCTTACACATATATATTCACTTCTTACACATATATATTCAGTTCTTACACATATATATTCCGTTCTTACACATATATATTCCGTTCTTACACATATAAATTCCGTTCTTACACGTACATATTCCGTTCTTACACATATATATTCCGTTCTTACGCATATATATTCCGTTCTTACGCATATATATTCAGTTCTTACGCATATATATTCAGTTCTTACACATATATATTCAGTTCCTACACATATGTATTTAGTTCTTACGCATATATATTCAGTTCTTACGCATATATATTCTATTCTTACGCATACATATTCATTTCTTACTCATATATGTTCAGTTCTTACACATATATATTCCGTTCTTACACGTACATATTCAGTTCTTACACATATATATTCAGTTCTTACACATATATATTCAGTTCTTAGACATATATATTCCGTTCTTACACATATATATTCCGTTCTTACACATATATATTCCGTTCTTACACATATATATTCCGTTCTTACACATATATATTCCGTTCTCACACATATATACACATATTTATTCCGTTCTTACACATATATATCCCGTTCTTACACATATATATTCCGTTCTTACACATATTTATTCCGTTCTTACACATATTCCATTCTTACACATATATATTCCGTTCTTACGCATATATATTCATTTCTTACACATATATATTCACTTCTTACACATATATATTCAGTTCTTACACATATATATTCCGTTCTTATACATATATATTCCGTTCTTACATATATATATTCCGTTCTTACAGGTACACATTCCATTCTTACGCATATATATTCATTTCTTACACATATATATTCCGTTCTTACGCATATATATTCAGTTCTTACGCATATATATTCAGTTCTTACACATATATATTCAGTTCTTACAAATATATATTCAGTTCTTACACATATATATTCAGTTCTTACACATATATATTCCGTTTTTACACATATATATTCAGTTCGTACACATATATATTCCGTTCTTACACATATATATCCTTACACATATTTTCCGTTTTTACACATATATATTCCGTTCTTACACATATATATTTCGTTCTTACACATATATATTCAGTTCTTACGCATATATATTCAGTTCTTACGCATATATATTCCGTTCTTACGCATATATATTCAGTTCTTACGCATATATATTCTGTTCTTACGCATATATATTCAGGTCTTACGCATATATATTCAGTTCTTACACATATATATTCAGTTCTTACACGTATATATTCAGTTCTTACACATATAGATTTCGTTCTTATACATATATATTCCGTTCTTACACATATATATTCCGTTCTTACACATATTTATTCTGTTTTTACACATATATATTCCGTTCTTACACATATATATTCCGTTCTTACACATATATATTCCGTTCTTACTCATATATATTCAGTTCTTACACATATATATTCAGTTCTTTCACATATATATTCAGTTTTTACACATAGATATTTCGTTCTTACACATATATATTCCGTTCTTACACATATATATTCCGTTCTTAAACATATATATTCCGTTCTTACACATATATATTCCGTTCTTACACATATATATTCAGTTCTTACACATATATATTCACTTCTTACACATATATATTCAGTTCTTACACATATATATTCCGTTCTTACACATATATATTCCGTTCTTACACATATATATTTCGTTCTTACATGTACATATTCCGTTCTTACACATATATATTTCGTTCTTACGCATATATATTCCGTTCTTACGCATATATATTCAGTTCTTACGCATATATATTAAGTTCTTACGCATACATATTCAGTTCTTACACATATATATTCAGTTCTTACAGATATGCATTCAGTTCTTACGCATATATATTCAGTTCTTACGCATATATATTCAGTTCTTACACATATATATTCACTTCTTACACATATATATTCACTTCTTACACATATATATTCAGTTCTTACACATATATATTCCGTTCTCACACATATATACACATATTTATTCCGTTCTTACACATATATATTCCGTTCTTACACGTACATATTCTCCGTTCTTACGCATATATATTCAGTTCTTACGCATATATATTCAGTTCTTACAGATATGTATTCAGTTCTTACGCATATATATTCAGTTCTTACGCATATATATTCAGTACTTACACATATATATTCACTTCTTACACATATATATTCACTTCTTACACTTATATATTCAGTTCTTACACATATATATTCCGTTCTCACACATATATACACATATTTATTCCGTTCTTAAACATATATATTCCGTTCTTACACGTACATATTCTCCGTTATTACACATATATATTCCGTTCTTACGCATATATATTCCGTTCTTACGCATATATATTCAGTTCTTACGCATATATATTCAGTTCTTACACATATATATTCCGTTCTTACACATATATATTCCGTTCTTACACATATATATTCCGTTCTTAAACATATATATTCCGTTCTTACACGTATATATTCCGGTCTTACACATATATATTCCGTTCTTACACATATATATTCAGTTCTTACACATATATATTCCGTTCTTACACATATATATTCCGTTCTTACACATATATATTCCGTTCTTACACGTATATATTCCGTTCTTACACATATATATTCCGTTCTTACACATATATATTCCGTTCTTACACATATATATTGAGTTCTTACGCATATATATTCCGTTCTTACACATATATATTCCGTTCTTACACATATATATTCAGTTCTTACACATATATATTCAGTTCTTACGCATAAATATTCCGTTCTTACACATATATATTCCGTTCTTACGCATATATATTCTTACACATATATTCCGTTCTTACACATATATATTCAGTTCTTACACATATATATTCCGTTCTTACACATATATATTCCGTTCTTACGCATATATATTCAGTTCTTACTCATATATATTCCGTTCTTACGCATATATATTCAGTTCTTACGCATATATATTCAGTTCTTATGCATATATATTCCGTTCTTACGCATATATATTCAGTTCTTACGCATATATATTCAGTTCTTACGCATATATATTCAGTTCTTACACATATATATTTAGTTCTTACACATATATATTCCGTTCTTACACATATATATTCCGTTCTTACACATATATATTCCGTTCTTACACATATATATTCCGTACTTACACATATATATTCAGTTCTTACACATATATATTCACTTCTTAGACATATATATTCCGTACTTACACATATATATTCCGTTCTTACACATATATATTTCGTTCTTACGCATATATATTCATTTCTTACGCATATATATTCAGTTCTTACACATATATATTCACTTCTTACACATATATATTCAGTTCTTACACATATATATTCCGTTCTTACACATATATACACATATATATTCCGTTATTAGACATATATATTCCGTTCTTACACGTACAGATTCCGTTCTTACACATATATATTCCGTTCTTACACATATATATTCCGTTCTTCCGCATATATATTCAGTTCTTACGCATATATATTCAGTTCTTACACATATATATTGAGTTCTTACGCATATCTATTCCGTTCTTACACATATATATTCCGTTCTTACACATATATATTCAGTTCTTACACATATATATTCAGTTCTTACGCATATATATTCCGTTCTTACACATATATATTCCGTTCTTACGCATATATATTCTTACACATATATTCCGTTCTTACACATATATATTCAGTTCTTACACATATATATTCCGTTCTTACACATATATATTCCGTTCTTACGCATATATATTCAGTTCTTACTCATATATATTCCGTTCTTACGCATATATATTCAGTTCTTACGCATATATATTGAGTTCTTACACATATATATTAACTTCTTACACATATATATTCAGTTCTTACACATATATATTCCGTTCTTACACATATATATTCCGTTCTTACACATATATATTTCGTTCTTACATGTACATATTCCGTTCTTACACATATATATTTCGTTCTTACGCATATATATTCCGTTCTTACGCATATATATTCAGTTCTTACGCATATATATTCAGTTCTTACACATATATATTCAGTTCTTACAGATATGCATTCAGTTCTTACGCATATATATTCAGTTCTTACGCATATATATTCAGTTCTTACACATATATATTCACTTCTTACACATATATATTCACTTCTTACACATATATATTCAGTTCTTACACATATATATTCCGTTCTCACACATATATACACATATTTATTCCGTTCTTACACATATATATTCCGTTCTTACACGTACATATTCTCCGTTCTTACGCATATATATTCCGTTCTTACGCATATATATTCAGTTCTTACGCATATATATTTAGTTCTTACAGATATGTATTCAGTTCTTACGCATATATATTCAGTTCTTACGCATATATATTCAGTTCTTACACATATATATTCACTTCTTACACATATATATTCCGTTCTCACACATATATACACATATTTATTCCGTTCTTACACGTATATATTCCGTTCTTACAAGTACATATTCTCCGTTCTTACACATATATATTCCGTTCTTACGCATATATATTCCGTTCTTACGCATATATATTCAGTTCTTACGCATATATATTCAGTTCTTACACATATATATTCAGTTCTTACACATATATATTCCGTTCTTACACATATATATTCCGTTCTTAAACATATATATTCCGTTCTTACACGTATATATTCCGGTCTTACACATATATATTCCGTTCTTACACATATATATTCAGTTCTTACACATATATATTCCGTTCTTACACATATATATTCCGTTCTTACACATATATATTCCGTTCTTACACGTATTTATTCCGTTCTTACACGTATATATTCCGTTCTTACACATATATATTCCGTTCTTACACATATATATTCCGTTCTTACACATATATATTGAGTTCTTACGCATATATATTCCGTTCTTCCACATATATATTCCGTTCTTACACATATATATTCAGTTCTTACACATATATATTCAGTTCTTACGCATATATATTCCGTTCTTACACATATATATTCCGTTCTTACGCATATATATTCTTACACATATATTCCGTTCTTACACATATATATTCAGTTCTTACACATATATATTCCGTTCTTACACATATATATTCCGTTCTTACGCATATATATTCAGTTCTTACGCATATATATTCAGTTCTTATGCATATATATTCCGTTCTTACGCATATATATTCAGTTCTTACGCATATATATTCAGTTCTTACGCATATATATTCAGTTCTTACACATATATATTCAGTTCTTACAAATATATATTCCGTTCTTACACATATATATTCCGTTCTTACACATATATATTTCGTTCTTACACATATATATTCCGTTCTTACGCATATATATTCAGTTCTTATGCATATATATTCCGTTCTTACGCATATATATTCAGTTCTTACGCATATATATTCAGTTCTTACGCATATATATTCAGTTCTTACACATATATATTCAGTTCTTACACATATATATTCCGTTCTTACACATATATATTCCGTTCTTACACATATATATTCCGTTCTTACACATATATATTCCGTACTTACACATATATATTCAGTTCTTACACATATATATTCACTTCTTAGACATATATATTCCGTACTAACACATATATATTCCGTTCTTACACATATATATTTCGTTCTTACGCATATATATTCATTTCTTACGCATATATATTCAGTTCTTACACATATATATTCACTTCTTACACATATATATTCAGTTCTTACACATATATATTCCGTTCTTACACATATATACACATATATATTCCGTTATTAGACATATATATTCCGTTCTTACACGTACAGATTCCGTTCTTACACATATATATTCCGTTCTTACACATATATATTCCGTTCTTCCGAATATATATTCAGTTCTTACGCATATATATTCAGTTCTTACACATATATATTCAGTTCTTACGCATATATATTCAGTTCTTACACATATATATTCAGTTCTTAAACATATATATTCAGTTCTTACACATATATATTCAGTTCTTACACATATATATTCCGTTCTTACACATATATATTACGATCTTACACATATATATTCCGTTCTTACACATATATATTCAGTTCTTACACATATATATTCCGTTCTTACACATATATATTCAGTTCTTACACATATATATTCCGTTCTTACACATATATATTCAGTTCTTAGACATATATATTCCGTTCTTACACATATATATTCCGTTCTTACACATATTCCATTCTTACACATATATATTCCGTTCTTACGCATATATATTCAGTTCTTACGCATATATATTCAGTTCTTACACATATATATTCAGTTCTTACAGATATGTATTCAGTTCTTACGCATATATATTCAGTTCTTACTCATATATATTCTGTTCTTACGCATATATATTCATTTCTTACACATATATGTTCAGTTCTTACACATATATATTCCGTTCTTACACGTACATATTCCGTTCTTACACATATATATTTCGTTCTTACACATATATATTCAGTTCTTATACATATATATTCACTTCTTACACATATATAATCAGTTCTTACACATATATATTCCGTTCTTACACATATATACACATATATATTCCGTTCTTACACGTACATATTTCGTTCTTACACATATATATTCCGTTCTTACACATATATATTCCGTTCTTACACATATATATTCAGTTCTTACACATATATATTCCCTTCTTACACATATATATTCAGTTCTTACACATATATATTCAGTTCTTACACATATATACACATATATATTCCGTTCTTACACATATATATTCCGTTCTTACACAAATATATTCCGTTCTTACACATATATGATCCGTTCTTACGCATATATATTCAGTTCTTACGCATATATATTCAGTTCTTACACATATATATTTAGTTCTTACAAATATATATTCAGTTCTTACACATATATATTCCGTTCTTACACATATATATTCAGTAATTACACATATATATTCCGTTCTTGCACATATATATTCCGTTCTTACACATATATATTCCGTTCTTACACATATATATAACGTTCTTACACATATATATTCAGTTCTTACACATATATATTTAGTTCTTACGCATATATATTCCGTTCTTACACATATATATTCCGTTCTTGCGCATATATATTCAGTTCTTACGCATATATATTCATTTCTTACACATATATGTTCAGTTCTTACGCATATATATTCAGTTTTACGAATATATATTCAGTTCTTACGCATATATATTCAGTTCTGTCACATATATATTCAGTTCTTACACATATATATTCCGTTCTTACACATATTTATTCCGTTCTTACACATATATAATCCGTTCTTACACATATATATTCAGTTCTTACACATATATATTGACTTCTTACACATATATATTACGTTCTTACACATATATATTCAGTACTTACAGATATATATTCAGTTCTTACGCATATATATTCAGTTCTTACGCATACATATTCAGTTCTTACGCATATATATTCATTTCTTACACATATATGTTCAGTTCTTACACATATATATTCCGTTCTTACACATATATATTCAGTTCTTACACATATATATTCCCTTCTTACACATATATATTCAGTTCTTACACATATATATTCAGTTCTTACACATATATACACATATATATTCCGTTCTTACACATATATATTCCGTTCTTACACAAATATATTCCGTTCTTACACATATATATTCCGTTCTTACGCATATATATTCAGTTCTTACGCATATTCAGTTCTTACACATATATTTTCAGTTCTTACACATATATATTCACTTCTTACACATATATATTTAGTTCTTACACATATATATTCAGTACTTACACATATATATTCCGTTCTTACACATATATATTCCGTTCTTAAACATATATATTCAGTTCTTACGCATATATATTCCGTTCTTACACATATATATTCCGTTCTTACACGTATATATTTGGTTCTTACACGTATATATTCCGTTTTTACACATATATATTCCTTTCTTACACGTATATATTCCATACTTACACGTATATATTCCGTTCTTACACATATATATTCCGATCTAACACGTATATATTCAGTTCTTACACATATATATTCCGTTCTTACACATATATATTCCGTTCTTACACATATATATTCCGTTCTTACACATATATATTCCGTTCTTACACATATATATTCAGTTCTTACACATATATATTCACTTCTTACACATATATATTCAGTTCTTACACATATATATTCCGTTCTTACGCATATATATTCAGTTCTTACGCAAATATATTCAGTTCTTACGCATATATATTCAGTTCTTAAGCATATATATTCAGTTCTTACACATATATATTCCGTTCTTACACATATATATTCCGTTCTTACACATATTTATTCCGTTCTTACACATATATATTCCATTCTTACACATAAATATTCCGTTCTTACACGTATATATTTCGTTCTTACACATATATATTCAGTTCTTACACATATATATTCCGTTCTTATACATATATATTCCGTTCTTACACATATATATTCCGTTCTTACACCTACATATTCCGTTCTTACAAATATATAGTCCGTTCTCACACATATATACACATATATATTCCGTTCTTACACATTGTTACGCATATATATTCAGTTCTTACGCATATATGTTCAGTTCTTACGCATATATATTCAGTTTTACGCATATATATTCAGTTCTTACACATATATATTCCGTTCTTACACATATATATTCCTTTCTTACACATATATATTCCGTTCTTACACATATATATTCCGTTCTAACGCATAAATATTCCGTTCTTACACATATATATTCCGTTCTTACACGTATATATTTTGTTCTTACACGTATATATTCCGTTTTTACACATATATATTCCTTTCTTACACGTATATATTCCATTCTTACACGTATATATTCCGTTCTTACACATATATATTCCGATCTTACACGTATATATTCAGTTCTTACACATATATATTCCGTTCTTACACATATATATTCCGTTCTTACACATATATATTCCGTTCTTACACATATATATTCCGTTCTTACACATATATATTCACTTCTTATACATATATATTCACTTCTTACACATATATATTCAGTTCTTACGCATATATATTCCGTTCTTACGCATATATATTCCGTTCTTACGCATATATATTCAGTTCTTACTCATATATATTCCGTTCTTACGCATATATATTCAGTTCTTACGCATTTATATTCAGTTCTTATGCATATATATTCCGTTCTTACGCATATATATTCAGTTCTTACGCATATATATTCAGTTCTTACGCATATATATTCAGTTCTTACACATATATATTCAGTTCTTACACATATATATTCCGTTCTTACACATATATATTCCGTTCTTTCACATATATATTCCGTTCTTACACATATATATTCCGTTATTACACATATATATTCCGTACTTACACATATATATTCAGTTCTTACACATATATATTCACTTCTTAGACATATATATTCCGTACTAACACATATATATTCCGTTCTTACACATATATATTTCGTTCTTACGCATATATATTCATTTCTTACGCATATATATTCAGTTCTTACACATATATATTCACTTCTTACACATATATATTCAGTTCTTACACATATATATTCCGTTCTTACACATATATACACATATATATTCCGTTATTAGACATATATATTCCGTTCTTACACGTACAGATTCCGTTCTTACACAAATATATTCCGTTCTTATGCATATATATTCAGTTCTTACGCATATATATTCAATTCTTATACATATATGTTCAGTTATTATGCATATACATTCAGTTTTACGCATATGTATTCAGTTCTTACGCATATATATTCCGTTCTTACACATATTTATTCTGTTCTTACACATATATATTCCGTTCTTTCACATATATATTCAGTTCTTACACATATATATTCACTTCTTACACATATATATTCCGTTCTTACACATATATATTCAGTTTTTACAGATATATATTCAGTTATTACGCATATATATTCAGTTCTTACGCATAAATATTCATTTCTTACGCATATTTATTCATTTCTTACACATATATGTTCAGTTCTTAAACATATATATATTCCGTTCTTACACGTACATATTCCGTTCTTACACATATATATTCCGTTGTTACTCATATATATTCCGTTCTTACGCATATCTATTCAGTTCTAACTCATATATATTCACTTCTTACACATATATATTCAGTTCTTACACATATATATTCCGTTCTTACACATATATATTCAGTTCTTAGACATATATATTCCGTTCTTACACATATATATTCCGTTCTTACACATATTCCATTCTTACACATATATATTCCGTTCTTACGCATATATATTCAGTTCTTACGCATATATATTCAGTTCTTACACATATATATTCAGTTCTTACAGATATGTATTCAGTTCTTACGCATATATATTCAGTTCTTACGCATATATATTCTGTTCTTACGCATATATATTCATTTCTTACACATACATGTTCAGTTCTTACACATATATATTCCGTTCTTACACGTACATATTCCGTTCTTACACATATATATTTCGTTCTTACACATATATATTCAGTTCTTATACATATATATTCACTTCTTACACATATATAATCAGTTCTTACACATATATATTCCGTTCTTACACATATATACACATATATTTTCCGTTCTTACACGTACATATTTCGTTCTTACACATATATATTCCGTTCTTACACATATATATTCCGTTCTTACACATATATATTCAGTTCTTACACATATATATTCCCTTCTTACACATATATATTCAGTTCTTACACATATATATTCAGTTCTTACACATATATACACATATATATTCCGTTCTTACACATATATATTCCGTTCTTACACAAATATATCCCGTTCTTACACATATATGATCCGTTCTTACGCATATATATTCATTTCTTACGCATATATATTCAGTTCTTACACATATATATTTAGTTCTTACAAATATATATTCAGTTCTTACACATATATATTCAGTTCTTATACATATATATTCACTTCTTACACATATATAATCAGTTCTTACACATATATATTCCGTTCTTACACATATATACACATATATATTCCGTTCTTACACGTACATATTTCGTTCTTACACATATATATTCCGTTCTTACACATATATATTCCGTTCTTACACATATATATTCAGTTCTTACACATATATATTCCCTTCTTACACATATATATTCAGTTCTTACACATATATATTCAGTTCTTACACATATATACACATATATATTCCGTTCTTACACATATATATTCCGTTCTTACACAAATATATCCCGTTCTTACACATATATGATCCGTTCTTACGCATATATATTCATTTCTTACGCATATATATTCAGTTCTTACACATATATATTTAGTTCTTACAAATATATATTCAGTTCTTACACATATATATTCAGTTCTAATACATATATATTCAGTACTTACACATATATATTCCGTTCTTGCACATATATATTCCGTTCTTACACATATATATTCCGTTCTTACACATATATATTCCGTTCTTACACATATATATTCAGTTCTTACACATATATATTCAGTTTTTACGCATATATATTCCGTTCTTACACATATATATTCCGTTCTTACGCATATATATTCAGTTCTTACGCATATATATTCATTTCTTACAGATATATGTTCAGTTCTTACGCATATATATTCAGTTTTACGAATATATATTCAGTTCTTACGCATATATATTCAGTTCTGTCACATATATATTCAGTTCTTACACATATATATTCCGTTCTAACACATATTTATTCCGTTCTTACACATATATATTCCGTTCTTACACATATATATTCAGTTCTTACACATATATATTGACTTCTTACACATATATATTCCGTTCTTACACATATATATTCAGTACTTACGCATATATATTCAGTTCTTACGCATATATATTCAGTTCTTACGCATACATATTCAGTTCTTACGCATATATATTCATTTCTTACACACATATGTTCAGTTCTTACACATATATATTCCGTTCTTACACATATATATTCAGTTCTTACACATATATATTCCCTTCTTACACATATATATTCAGTTCTTACACATATATATTCAGTTCTTACACATATATACACATATATATTCCGTTCTTACACATATATATTCCGTTCTTACAAAAATATATTCCGTTCTTACACATATATATTCCGTTCTTACGCATATATATTCAGTTCTTACGCATATTCAGTTCTTACACATATATATTCAGTTCTTACTCATATATATTCACTTCTTACACATATATATTTAGTTATTACACATATATATTCAGTACTTACACATATATATTCCGTTCTTACACATATATAATCCGTTCTTAAACATATATATTCAGTTCTTACGCATATATATTCCGTTCTTACACATATATATTCCGTTCTTACGCATATATATTCAGTTCTTACGCATATATATTCAATTCTTATACATATATGTTCAGTTATTATGCATATACATTCAGTTTTACGCATATGTATTCAGTTCTTACGCATATATATTCCGTTCTTACACATATTTATTCTGTTCTTACACATATATATTCCGTTCTTTCACATATATATTCAGTTCTTACACATATATATTCACTTCTTACACATATATATTCCGTTCTTACACATATATATTCAGTTTTTACAGATATATATTCAGTTATTACGCATATATATTCAGTTCTTACGCATAAATATTCATTTCTTACGCATATTTATTCATTTCTTACACATATATGTTCAGTTCTTAAACATATATATATTCCGTTCTTACACGTACATATTCCGTTCTTACACATATATATTCCGTTGTTACTCTTATATATTCCGTTCTTACGCATATCTATTCAGTTCTAACTCATATATATTCACTTCTTACACATATATATTCAGTTCTTACACATATATATTCCGTTCTTACACATATATATTCAGTTCTTAGACATATATATTCCGTTCTTACACATATATATTCCGTTCTTACACATATTCCATTCTTACACATATATATTCCGTTCTTACGCATATATATTCAGTTCTTACGCATATATATTCAGTTCTTACACATACATATTCAGTTCTTACAGATATGTATTCAGTTCTTACGCATATATATTCAGTTCTTACGCATATATATTCTGTTCTTACGCATATATATTCATTTCTTACACATACATGTTCAGTTCTTACACATATATATTCCGTTCTTACACGTACATATTCCGTTCTTACACATATATATTTCGTTCTTACACATATATATTCAGTTCTTATACATATATATTCACTTCTTACACATATATAATCAGTTCTTACACATATATATTCCGTTCTTACACATATATACACATATATTTTCCGTTCTTACACGTACATATTTCGTTCTTACACATATATATTCCGTTCTTACACATATATATTCCGTTCTTACACATATATATTCAGTTCTTACACATATATATTCCCTTCTTACACATATATATTCAGTTCTTACACATATATATTCAGTTCTTACACATATATACACATATATATTCCGTTCTTACACATATATATTCCGTTCTTACACAAATATATCCCGTTCTTACACATATATGATCCGTTCTTACGCATATATATTCATTTCTTACGCATATATATTCAGTTCTTACACATATATATTTAGTTCTTACAAATATATATTCAGTTCTTACACATATATATTCAGTTCTTACACATATATATTCAGTACTTACACATATATATTCCGTTCTTGCACATATATATTCCGTTCTTACACATATATATTCCGTTCTTACACATATATATTCCGTTCTTACACATATATATTCAGTTCTTACACATATATATTCAGTTCTTACGCATATATATTCCGTTCTTACACATATATATTCCGTTCTTACGCATATATATTCATTTCTTACACATATATGTTCAGTTCTTACGCATATATATTCAGTTTTACGAATATATATTCAGTTCTTACGCATATATATTCAGTTCTGTCACATATATATTCAGTTCTTACACATATATATTCCGTTCTTACGCATATATATTCAGTTCTTACGCATATATATTCAATTCTTATACATATTTGTTCAGTTATTATGCATATACATTCAGTTTTACGCATATGTATTCAGTTCTTACGCATATATATTCCGTTCTTACACATATTTATTCTGTTCTTACACATATATATTCCGTTCTTACACATATATATTCAGTTCTTACACATATATATTCACTTCTTACACATATATATTCCGTTCTTACACATATATATTCAGTTTTTACAGATATATATTCAGTTATTACGCATATATATTCAGTTCTTACGCATAAATATTCATTTCTTACGCATATTTATTCATTTCTTACACATATATGTTCAGTTCTTAAACATATATATATTCCGTTCTTACACGTACATATTCCGTTCTTACACATATATATTCCGTTGTTACTCATATATATTCCGTTTTTAAGCATATATATTCAGTTCTAACTCATATATATTCACTTCTTACACATATATATTCAGTTCTTACACATATATTCCGTTCTTACACATATATACACATATATATACCGTTCTTACACATATATATTCCGTTCTTACACGTACATATTCCGTTCTTACACATATATATTCCGTTCTTACACATATATATTCCGTTCTTAAGCATATATTCAGTTCTAACTCATATATATTCAGTTCTTATACATATATATTCACTTCTTAAACATATATATTCCGTTCTTACACATATATATTCAGTACTTACAGATATATATTCAGTTCTTACGCATACATATTCAGTTCTTACGCATACATATTCAGTTGTTACGCATATATATTCATTTCTTACATATATATGTTCAGTTCTTTCACATATATATTCCGTTCTTACACGTGCATATTCCGTTCTTACACATATATATTCCGTTCTTACACATATATATTCCGTTCTTACACATATATATTCAGTTCTTACACATATATATTCCCTTCTTACACATATATATTCAGTTCTTACACATATACATTCAGTACTTACACATATATACACATATATATTCCGTTCTTACACATATATATTCCGTTCTTACACAAATATATTCCGTTCTTACACATATATATTCCGTTCTTACGCTTATATATTCAGTTCTTACGCATATATATTCAGTTCTTACACATATATATTCAGTTCTTACAAATATATATTCAGTTCTTACACATATATATTCAGTTCTTACACATATATATTCAGTACTTACACATATATATTCCGTTCTTGCACATATATATTCCGTTCTTACACATATATATTCCGTTCTTACACATATATATTCCGTTCTTACACATATATATTCAGTTCTTACACATATATATTCAGTTCTTACGCATATATATTCCGTTCTTACACATATATATTCCGTTCTTACGCATATATATTCAGTTCTTACGCATATATATCATTTCTTACACATATATGTTCAGTTCTTACGCATATATATTCAGTTTTACGAATATATATTCAGTTTTTACGCATATATATTCAGTTCTTACACATATATATTCCGTTCTTACGCATATATATTCAGTTCTTACGCATTTATATTCAATTCTTATACATATATGTTCAGTTATTATGCTTATATATTCAGTTTTACGCATATGTATTAAGTTCTTACGCATATATATTCAGTTCTTACACATATATATTCAGTTCTTACACATATATATTCCGTTCTTACACATATTTATTCTGTTCTTACACATATATATTCCGTTCTTACATATATATATTCTGTTCTTACACATATATATTCACTTCTTACACATATATATTCCGTTCTTACACATATATATTCAGTTCTTACAGATATATATTTAGTTATTACGCATATATATTCAGCTCTTACGCATAAATATTCATTTCTTACGCATATATATTCATTTCTTACACATATATGTTCAGTTCTTACACATATATATTCCGTTCTTACACATATATATTCAGTTCTTACAGATATATATTCCCTTCTTACACATATATATTCAATTCTTACACATATATATTCCCTTCTTACACATATATACACATATATATTCCGTTCTTACACATATATTTCGTTCTTACACGTACATATTCCGTTCTTACGCATATATATTCCGTTCTTACACATATATATTCCGTTCTTTCGCATATATATTCAGTTCTTACTCATATATATTCCGTTCTTACACAAATATAATCCGTTCTTACACATATATATTCCGTTCTTACGCATATATATTCAGTTCTTATGCATATTCAGTTCTTACACATATATATTCAGTTCTTATACATATATATTCACTTCTTACACATATATATTTAGTTCTTACACATATATATTCAGTACTTACACATATATATTCCGTTCTTACACATATATATTCCGTTCTTAAACATATATATTCAGTTCTTACGCATATATATTCCGTTCTTACACATATATATTCCATTCTTACGCATATATATTCAGTTCTTACGCATATATATTCAATTCTTATACATATATGTTCAGTTATTATGCATATACATTCAGTTTTACGCATATGTATTCAGTTCTTACGCATATATATTCCGTTCTTACACATATTTATTCTGTTCTTACACATATATATTCCGTTCTTACACATATATATTTAGTTCTTACACATATATATTCACTTCTTACACATATATATTCCGTTCTTACACATATATATTCAGTTCTTACAGATATATATTCAGTTATTACGCATATATATTCAGTTCTTACGCATAAATATTCATTTCTTACGCATATATATTCATTTCTTACACATATATGTTCAGTTCTTAAACATATATATTCCGTTCTTACACGTACATATTCCGTTCTTACACATATATATTCCGTTCTTACACATATATATTCCGTTCTTACACATATATATTCAGTTCTTACACATATATATTCCCTTCTTACACATATATATTCAGTTCTTACACATATATATTCCGTTCTTACACATATATACACATATATATTCCGTTCTTACACATATATTTCGTTCTTACACGTACATATTCCGTTCTTAAACATATATATTCCTTTTTTACACATATATATTCCGTTCTTTAGCATATATATTCAGTTCTTACTCATATATATTCAGTTCTTACACATATATATTCAGTTCTTACAAATATATATTCAGTTCTTACACATATATATTCAGTTCTTACACATATATATTCAGTTCTTACACATATATATTCCATTCTTACACATACATATTCAGTTCTTACACATATATATTCACTACTTACACATATATATTCCGTTCTTACACATATATTCCGTTCTTACACATATATACACATATATATTCCGTTCTTACACATACATATTCCGTTCTTACACGTACATATTCCGTTCTTACACATATATATTCCGTTGTTACTCATATATATTCCGTTCTTACGCATATATATTCAGTTCTAACTCATATATATTCACTTCTTACACATATATATATTCAGTTCTTACACATATATTCCGTTCTTACACATATACACATGTATATACCATTCTTACACATACATATTCCGTTCTTACACGTACATATTCCGTTCTTCCACATATATATTCCGTTCTTACACATATATATTCCGTTCTTAAGCATATATTCAGTTCTAACTCGTATATATTCAGTTCTTATACATATATATTCACTTCTTACACATATATATTCCGTTCTTACACATATATATTCAGGACGTACAGATATATATTCAGTTCTTACGCATACATATTCAGTTCTTACGCATATATATTCCCTTCTTACACATATATACACATATATATTCCGTTCTTACACATATATTTCGTTCTTACACGTACATATTCCGTTCTTACGCATATATATTCCGTTCTTACACATATATATTCCGTTCTTTCGCATATATATTCAGTTCTTACTCATATATATTCCGTTCTTACACAAATATATTCCGTTCTTACACATATATATTTTGTTCTTACGCATATATATTCAGTTCTTACGCATATTCAGTTCTTACACATATATATTCAGTTCTTACACATATATATTCACTTCTTACACATATATATTTAGTTCTTACACATATATATTCAGTACTTACACATATATATTCCGTTCTTACACATATATATTCCGTTCTTAAACATATATATTCAGTTCTTACGCATATATATTCCGTTCTTACACATATATATTCCGTTCTTACGCATATATATTCAGTTCTTACGCATATATATTCAATTCTTATACATATATGTTCAGTTATTATGCATATACATTCAGTTTTACGAATATGTATTCAGTTCTTACGCATATATATTCCGTTCTTACACATATTTATTCTGTTCTTACACATATATATTCCGTTCTTACACATATATATTCAGTTCTTACACATATATATTCACTTCTTACACATATATATTCCGTTCTTACACATATATATTCAGTTCTTACAGATATATATTCAGTTATTACGCATATATATTCAGTTCTTACGCATAAATATTCATTTCTTACGCATATATATTCATTTCTTACACATATATGTTCAGTTCTTAAACATATATATTCCGTTCTTACACGTACATATTCCGTTCTTACACATATATACACATATATTCCGTTCTTACACATATATACACATATATATTCCGTTCTTACACATACATATTCCGTTCTTACACGTACATATTCCTTTCTTACACATATATATTCCGTTGTTACTCATATATATTCCGTTCTTACGCATATCTATTCAGTTCTAACACATACATATTCCGTGCTTACACGTACATATTCCGTTCTTACACATATATATTCCGTTCTTACACATATATATTCCGTTCTTAAGCATATATTCAGTTCTAACTCATATATATTCAGTTCTTATACATATATATTCACTTCTTACACATATATATTCCGTTCTTACACATATATATTCAGTTCTTACACCTATATATTCCTTTCTTAAGCATATATTCAGTTCTAACTCATATATATTCAGTTCTTATACATATATATTCACTTCTTACACATATATATTCCGTTCTTACACATATATATTCAGTTCTTACACATATATATTCAGTTCTTACACATATATATTCCATTCTTACACATACATATTCAGTTCTTACACATATATATTCACTACTTACACATATATATTCCGTTCTTACACATATATTCCGTTCTTACACATATATACACATATATATTCCGTTCTTACACATACATATTCCGTTCTTACACGTACATATTCCGTTCTTACACATATATATTCCGTTGTTACTCATATATATTCCGTTCTTACGCATATATATTCAGTTCTAACTCATATATATTCACTTCTTACACATATATATTCAGTTCTTACACATATATTCCGTTCTTACACATACATACACATATATATACCGTTCTTACACATACATATTCCGTTCTTACACGTACATATTCCGTTCTTACACATATATATTCCGTTCTTACACATATATATTCCGTTCTTAAGCATATATTCAGTTCTAACTCATATATATTCAGTTATTATACATATATATTCACTTCTTACACATATATATTCCGTTCTTACACATATATATTCAGTACTTACAGATATATATTCAGTTCTTACGCATACATATTCAGTTCTTACGCATACACATTCAGTTCTTACGCATATATATTCATTTCTTACACATATATGTTTAGTTCTTACACATATATATTCCGTTCTTACACGTACATATTCCGTTCATACACATATATATTCCGTTCTTACACATATATATTCCGTTCTTACACATATATATTCAGTTCTTACACATATATATTCCCTTCTTACACATATATATTCAGTTCTTACACATATATATTCAGTTCTTACACATATATACACATATATATTCCGTTCTTACACATATATATTCCGTTCTTACACAAATATATTCCGTTCTTACACGTATATATTCCGTTCTTACGCATATATATTCGGTTCATACGCATATATATTCAGTTCTTACACATATATATTCAGTTCTTACAAATATATATTCAGTTCTTACACATATATATTCAGTTCTTACACATATATATTCAGTACTTACACATATATATTCCGTTCTTGCACATATATATTCCGTTCTTACACATATATATTCCGTTCTTACACATATATATTCCGTTCTTACACATATATATTCAGTTCTTACACATATATATTCAGTTCTTACGCATATATATTCCGTTCTTACACATATATATTCCGTTCTTACGCATATATATTCAGTTCTTACGCATATATATCATTTCTTACACATATATGTTCAGTTCTTACGCATTTATATTCAGTTTTACGAATATATATTCAGTTCTTACGCATATATATTCAGTTCTTACACATACATATTCCGTTCTTACACATATATATTCCGTTGTTACTCATATATATTCCGTTCTTACGCATATATATTCAGTTCTAACTCATATATATTCACTTCTTACACATATATATTCAGTTCTTACACATATATTCCGTTCTTACACATATATACACATATATATACCGTTCTTACACATACATATTCCGTTCTTACACGTACATATTCCGTTCTTACACATATATATTCCGTTCTTACACATATAGATTCCGTTCTTAAGTATATATTCAGTTATAACTCATATATATTCAGTTCTTACACATATATATTCAGTTCTTACAAATATATATTCAGTTCTTACACATATATATTCAGTTCTTACACATATATATTCAGTTCTTACACAAATATATTCCGTTCTTACACGTATATATTCCGTTCTTACACATATATATTCCGTTCTTACACGTATATATTCCGTTCTTACACATATATATTCCGTTCTTACACATATATATTCAGTTCTTACACATATATATTCACTTCTTACACATATATATTCCGTTCTTACACATATATATTCAGTTCTTACAGATATATATTCATTTCTTACGCATATATATTCAGTTCTTACGCATATATATTCATTTCTTACACATATATGTTCAGTTATTATGCATATATATTCAGTTTTACGCATATGTAATCACTTCTTACGCATATATATTCAGTTCTTACACATATATATTCAGTTCTTACATATATATATTCAGTTCTTACACATATTTATTCTGTTCTTACACATATATATTCCGTTCTTACACATATATATTTAGTTCTTACACATATATATTCACTTCTTACACATATATATTCCGTTCTTACACATATATATTCAGTTCTTACAGATATATATTCAGTTATTACGCATATATATTCAGTTCTTACGCATAAATATTCATTTCTTACTCATATATATTCATTTCTTACACATATATGTTCAGTTCTTACACATATATATTCCGTTCTTACACGTACATATTCCGTTCTTACACATATATATTCCGTTCTCACACATAGATATTCCGTTCTTACACATATATTTGCAGTTCTTACACATATATATTCCCTTCTTACACATATATATTCAGTTCTTACACATATATATTCCGTTCTTACACATATATACACATATATATTCCGTTCTTACACATATATTTCGTTCTTACACGTACATATTCCGTTCTTACACCTATATATTCCGTTCTTACACATATATATTCCTTTCTTTCGCATATATATTCAGTTCTTACTCATATATATTCAGTTCTTACTCATATATATTCAGTTCTTACAAATATATATTCAGTTCTTACACATATATATTCCGTTATTACACATATATATTCCTTTCTTTCGCATATATATTCAGTTGTTACTCATATATATTCAGTTCTTACTCATATATATTCAGTTCTTACAAATATATATTCAGTTCTTACACATATATATTCAGTTCTTACACATATATATTCAGTTCTTACAAATATATATTCAGTTCTAACACATATATATTCAGTTCTTACACATATATATTCAGTTCTTACACAAATATATTCCGTTCTTACACATATATATTCCGTTCTTACACATATATATTCCGTTCTTACACGTATATATTCCGTTCTTACACATATATATTCCGTTCTTACACATATATATTCAGTTCTTACACATATATATTCACTTCTTACACATATATATTCCGTTCTTACACATATATATTCAGTTCTTACAGATATATATTCAGTTCTTACGCATATATATTTCGTTCTTACGCATATATATTTTGTTCTTACGCATATATATTCATTTCTTACACATATATGTTCAGTTCTTACACATATATATTCCGTTCTTACACGTACTTATTCCGTTCTTACACATATATTCCGTTCTTACACATATATATTCCGTTCTTACACATATATATTCAGTTCTTACACATATATATTCCCTTCTTACACATATATATTCAGTTCTTACACATATATATTCCGTTCTTACACGTACATATTCCGTTCTTACACATATATATTCCGTTCTTACACATATATATTCAGTTCTTACACATATATATTCACTTCTTACATATATAAAATCAGTTCTTAAACATATATATTCCGTTCTTACACATATATACACATATATATTCCGTTCTTACACATATATATTCCGTTCTTACACGTACATATTCCGTTCTTACACATATTTATTCCGTTCTTACACATATATATTCCGTTCTTACGCCTATATATTCAGTTCTTACACATATATATTCAGTTCTTACATATATATTCAGTTCTTACAAATATATATTCATTTCTTACACATATATATTCAGTTTCTTACACATATATATTCAGTTTCTTACACATATATATTCCGTTTTTTACACATATATATTCCGTTCTTACACATATATATTCCGTTCTTACACATATATATTCCGTTCTTACACGTATATATTCCGTTCTTACACATATATATTTCCGTTCTTACACATATATATTTCCATTCTTACACATATATTCCGTTCTTACGCATATATATTCCGTTATTTCGCATATATATTTCAGTTTTTACGCATATATTTTTTTGTTCTTATGCATATATATTTCCGTTCTTACGCATATATATTCAGTTTCTTACACATATATATTCCCGTTCTTACGCCATATATATTCAGTTCTTACACATATATATTCAGTTTCTTACACATATATATTCAGTTTCTTACAAATATATATTCAGTTTCTTACACATATATATTCAGTTCTTACACATATATATTCCGTTCTTACACATATATTTACCGTTCTTAAACATATATATACCGTTCTTACACGTATATATTTCGTTCTTACACATATATATTCCGTTCTTACACATATATATTCCGTTCTTACACATATATATTCCGTTCTTACACATATATATTCCGTTCTTACACATATATATTTCCGTTCTTTACACGTAATATATTCCGTTCTTTACACATATATTGTCCGTTCTTACACATATATATTCAGTTTCTTACACATATATATTCCGTTCTTACACATATATATTCCGTTTCTTACGCATATATATTCAGTTCTTACTCATATATATTCCGTTCTTACGCATATATATTCCGTTCTTACGCATATATATTCAGTTTCTTATGCATATATATTCAGTTCTTACGCATATATATTCAGTTCTTACGCATATATATTCAGTTTCTTACGCATATATATTCAGTTCTTACACATATATATTCAGTTCTTACACATATATATTTCAGTTCTTACACATATATATTCAGTTCTTACACATATATATTCCGTTCTTACACATACATATTCAGTTTCTTACACATATATATTCAGTTTCTTACACATATATATTCTCTTCTTACACATATATATTCAGTCCCTTACACATATATATTCCGTTCTTACACATATATACACATATATATTCCGTTCTCTTACACATATATATTCCGTTCTTACACGTACAGATTCCGTTCTTACACATATATATTTCCGTTCTTACACATATATATTTCCGTTCTTACAAATATATATTCAGTTCTTACACATATATATTCCCTTCTTACACATATATATTCAGTTTTTTTACACATAATATATTCCGTTCTTACATGTACATATTCCCTTCTTACACATATATATTCCGTTCTTACACATATATATTCAGTTCTTACACATATATATTCACTTGTTAAACATATATAATTAGTTTCTTACACATATATATTCCGTTTCTACACATATATACACATATATATTCCGTTCTTACACATATATATTCCCGTTCTTACACGTACATATTCCGTTCTTACACATATTTATTCCGTTCTTACACATATATATTCCGTTCTTTACGCCTATATATTCAGTTCTTTATACATATATATTCAGTTCTTACACGTATATATTCCGTTCTTACACATATATTGTCCCGTTCTTACACATATATATTTCCGTTCTTACACATATATATTCAGTTCTTACGCATATATATTCCGTACTTACACATATATATTCCTTTCTTACACATAGATATTCAGTTCTTACACATATATATTCCGTTCTTACGCATATATTTTTGCGTTTCTTACACATATATATTCCGTTCTTACGCATATATATTCTTACACATATATTCCGTTCTTACACATATATATTCAGTTCTTACACATATATATTCCGTTATTACACATATATATTCCGTTCTTACGCATATATATTCAGTTCTTACTCATATATATTCCGTTCTTACGCATATATATTCCGTTCTTACGCATATATATTCAGTTCTTATGCATATATATTCAGTTCTTACGCATATATATTCAGTTCTTACGCATATATATTCAGTTCTTACGCATATATATTCAGTTCTTACACATATATATTCAGTTCTTACACATATATATTCAGTTCTTACACATATATATTCAGTTCTTACACATATATATTCCGTTCTTACACATACATATTCAGTTCTTACACATATATGTTCCGTTCTTACACATACATATTCCGTACTTACACATATATATTCAGTTCTTACACATATATATTCACTTCTTAGACATATATATTCCGTTCTGACACATATATATTTCGTTCTTACACATATATATTTTCGTTTCTTAACGCATATATATTCAGTTCTTACGCATATATATTTCAGTTCTTACAAATATATATTTCAGTTCTTACAGATATATATTTCAGTTCTTACGCATATATATTCAGTTCTTACGCATATATATTTCAGTTCTTACGCATATATATTCATTTCTTACACATATATGTTCAGTTTCTTACACATATATATTTCCGTTCTTACACGTACATATTCCTTTCCTACACATATATATTCCGTTCTTACACATATATATTCCGTTCTTACACATATATATTCAGTTTCTTACACATATATATTCTCTTCCTACACATATATATTCAGTCCCTTACACATATATATTCCGTTCTTACACATATATACACATATATATTCCGTTTCTTACACATATATATTCCGTTCTTACACGTACAGATTCCGTTCTTACACATATATATTTCCGTTCTTACACATATATATTCCGTTCTTACAAATATATATTCAGTTTCTTACACATATATATTCCCTTCTTACACATATATATTCAGTTTTTTACACATATATATTCCGTTCTTACATGTACATATTCCGTTCTTACACATATATATTCCGTTCTTACACATATATATTCAGTTCTTACACATATATATTCACTTGCTAAACATATATAATTAGTTTCTTACACATATATATTCCGTTTCTACACATATATACACATATATATTCCGTTTCTTACACATATATATTTCCGTTCTTACACGTACATATTCCGTTCTTACACATATTTATTCCGTTCTTACACATATATATTCCGTTTCTTACGCCTATATATTCAGTTCTTACACATATATATTCAGTTCTTACATATATATTCAGTTCTTACAAATATATATTCAGTTTCTTACATATATATTCAGTTTCTTACAAATATATATTCATTTTCTTACACATATATATTCAGTTCTTTACACATATATATTCAGTTCTTACA
>JAWPHD010019511.1:0-35396 GCA_037043455.1 Cyrtodaria siliqua | reverse complement strand
ATACACACTCAGATTTTTAATTTCCTTTTCATTTTTGCTGTAAAAAGATTCTTTTAATTTGAACATGCTCGGTCGATTCCAAAAATACTTTTTAATATATATTTTTCGAATATCTATAAAATGATAGCATTCTAAAACTAAATTAAACTCGTTTTCAATCTTGTTGCAGTGGATACATATTCTATCTTCTAATGGTATACTTCTAGGTCTATGCCACCCACCAGTCTCTACAGCAAGGCTGTGAGATGAGACAATTAATGTGGCCATCGCTATTCTGAATTTGGGTATGTCTATGCAATTAAGAAATAATAGAAAATTAAAACTAACATTTTTTTTAAAAAATATCGCTCACGTTGACATATAAAAACTTATCATATGGTTCGGGGAGAGTGTGTGGGGGTAAATAGCTTCCTTGGTTTTAAACTCTTGTTTTCAAGTACTCTGTTTTATTCTCAACGTATTCAGAGACATACATTTACCAGACAGATAATTCTTAAGCCTCACCAGCACTGTTCATCATTACATTTGATGCCATTTTCTTGCCAATTTCAAAGGAAGAGCAACATATGTCGTATTCTGTGAGTGTGTAAACCATCGGCAAGATCCGCTCACATTAATGTTTATAAACTCTATCATGTATATGGATTAATATGGTTAAATCTAAATGCTTGCCAGTCTCGAAACCCAAACACACTCTGTACAATTTGAATAATTGCCATTCCGTCGAAAATGATGCTTTCCAGTTCATCGATACTCCTGAACACCGAAACTGGTGGATTAGTTCCCCCCATATTTTCCATGATATCGACAATTTTTCCATCATCATAAAAAACTAACTCAATGGTACAGGTTCATTCTCAAAAGTCATAACTCTTTCCAGATGTGTATTTTTTAATTAGTATATGGTTATTGGCCCTAAATACATCTCTTCCTCATTACTTAGGATAACTTTTGATTTGCATTTCACAGAATCTTACTATGTGTCATTGTCTTTTTTTAGTAAGACATGAACAAACTCTTAGTGAGCTCCTCATGTCCTTCGTGTACTATTAAACGTACAGTAAAATGTATTTAAGTTGACCTAGGACATTCATTGTCCGTTACTTGAGTGTAGTGTACACTGTACTGTTTTCATTAGAAGGGGTGATTATAATTGAGTACATACTACTTTTTCTGTGCCATGTAAGCAGTCAGATGCAATTTTGGAATAAAATTCTGCCCAGAGCGGAAGGAGCTCTGCTCTGTCATCACAAAACATGTCACATCTACAATTGTTAATTTCTTTAATCGCAAACATCTTAGTAACATGCTGTTACGTCTCTGCTCTGTCATCACAAAACGTGTCACATTTACCAATGTTATACATTAATTTCTTTAATCGTAAACATCTTAGTAAAATGCTGTTACGTTTCTGAATTTAATGAAATTGTTCAAACAGCAACTTTATTCTAATGTCTACAGTTTACACTTCATAAACTTTACCGATGCTCTGGTAAAATACTCCTAGGTAAATTGTCATATGAGGAGAAATACTAGTAGTTTGTTATGACTACTTCTTACTTATTTAGAATACATTGTCGTTAAAATAAACAACTTTATAAGATAACAAAATACTAAACGTTTACTAAAATAACACATTGCAGTAGCAAGATATATTATACAGCAAACATTTTGTACAATTTTATCTTCCCTTTTTTTCATAAGTTAAGTAAAGCTTTTAAAGTTAACGACATGGTTGATTTAAAAACAAAAACAATTGTATAATACATTTTGAATATTATAGGGCTGCAATATGTTTTTTAAAAATAATTTGCAGTATTGACCTAGATTTTGGCCTCTTTTGTGAAATAAGGACAATAATATTTTTCTAAAAAGGTTAAAATAAGTATTAGATTGCTAAAGTTATATAAGAATATACTCAAAAGCATTCACCTCTGTTATTTTGTCTTCCTATAAGCTTCTTACCAATCTTTACAAAAATGCCGACCATCTTGATGCCTTATTGGTTTACTTGGTTCGCCCTTATTTTTGCCAATTTATGCTGATTGTTGATAAACTTCAGACCAAGACGAACATTTTAATATATAATATGTTTTGTTCTTTTTTTGTTACCACCTACCCCTCAAAATAATCATCGATTTTGGCCATGGTCACCCTACTATTCAGGCAACATGTACGTTTTTTTGTTCTACACTTTATTTTGTTACAAATAGACATTAATTTTAAAAGTTATTAAATGATCAAGATATATTAAATTTGTTTATTCCGTTAAGTAGCATTGAGCACATGGAGGCCTATATACCTTTGAACATTAAAAGTAGATATAACAAGCGAAAAGGAAAAGTAGCTTTCTAGAACGACAGTCAACCACAAACACACACACAGAAACAAAGAACAACTTTAAAGATGAATAAAAGGCAAAACAAGCCATCACAAACACAAAAGGGTTGACAATAGGGCTACCGCCTTGGAACAATCAGTGGCCAAAAAGGGGCCGCTGGGGAGTTAAACCAGGCTCTAGGGTGCACAAAGCCTCAATCTTACCCTATTGTCATCCCAATGAACGGGACAATGTAAATAACGACATCCCCGACAGATATATTCTCTAACAAACACAGCGGCATTAATAGGCAATATAAGTAAAACACATACATGATCATGTATTATATAATATAAAAAAAGCCTAGAAAGCCACAAAGTAAGTACTCAATGACTTGGCAGAAGTCAGAGCAACAAGAGAATAAACCGTTAAGAGTACGACAAGATAAGATTTAAGACAAACATCAAACGCGGCCGTCTTATAAGGTTTCAGATAGACGTCATCGCATGGTCCACAATCTGTCCGGTCATCGCACAATCAAAGAGGAAAGCATCGTGGCGACCTGTAAATGGGTCCACCACTAAACATGCATTGCGTTGCCAAATGATAGGGTCATAAACTATATTGATAAACGTTTTAACACGTTTGATAAATACTGTATGAAAGTGATTATGACCAATGATCTTAAGAAGTTTGTAAATCACATCACCATAGAAGTCAGGTTGTGATAGTCCTTATAGGTAGATCTGGATTACGATAATACAATTTTGCAAAGGTTTTTCAAAGTTTATGTTAACGGTAGCCCTGCTGGAGTAGTTTTTTAAAAATACACAGATTACGAATATTAAAGTCCTCAACTCTACTACAAGCTCTAGGAAAGCGAATAAGTTGAGAAACATAGACCCCATAATAAGAAGCCCGAAGAACATCCCCATCTAAGTGAGCATAATTAACAATATCAAACCCTGATCTGTTTTTAAAATATACAAGTATTTTAAGAACCCTTCTGCGACAAGGATTCTCATAAACGGACGTGATGCGTCAGAAGTATCGGATGAAAGACTCAACATGAAATCTCTTTCATAGCAATACAATAACAAATCTGCGACAAGAGGTGCACAGACCGTACATAAAGGGATACCAACAATTTGTCTATAAACAGTTGTTCCACACATGACGAAAAAATATTATCTAATAGGAAATGAGTGCTTCACAAACATCTTGGCAATTCCACATAGTGTAATGTCTAAAATGCCGGTAGTAAAAAACGCTTTAATATTGTTACAGGCCAAAGATGTAGTTTTGTTCTCTAGCGGAAGTTTTTTGGATAAGAGCAATAAGCTTGTCTTTGATAAGGTGATGCGGTAAGGTTGTATATCGTGTAGATAAGTACTTATACACTACTCAACCTTTATAATCGGTCAGCCAGGTTTTTTGAAAATAACACCAATACTAAAAAACTGGAAATCACCGAAACACATACCAATATTTTATTAAGTTTATCAACAAGGTTTTAGTCCAATTAAGGCAGATTAAGTTTTATAAATCGCTAGCGATATTTGTTAAACGACGCTAGTTAAAATTTGAAATGAAACTATGATTTATTAAAAAATATATGATTCTTCGAAAAGTGACCGATTATAAAAGTTGAGTAGCGTAGATGAAACTTGACGTTTACTGCAAATTTATCAAGGACGTCTGAATGTTAGACCAAAATAAATTAATCCCAGAGTTTTCATAAGTTTTAGCATATTATTGTTTAATGTGATCTTTAACGGCATTAAACAAGAAGTTAAAAACTTGGAGATGTTTGTGGTGGTGCAGGCACTAAATTCAAAATAAAACGAGTTTTATACGGAGTGTTATGTAATTAGAGGAATCCAGTACATAGTTGGCAGTTTGTTTTGCTTTTTGTCTATCCCAACCTTAAAATGAATGCACCGAGTGAATATGTGTGGCAATAACGCCATCCTCAGTAGATTCAATTGGAGTATACGAATTAGTGCTACAGAGTTCCAGAAATAAAACATTAATCCCTTCGAATATATCTATATTTTAATACTGAATGATACTGGCTTACATCGAAAGTCGAAAAGGAAATGTTGGCCGGATCAGCAGCTCATAATTACGGCAATTGTTCCTTATGCGTACATCATATTTTTGAGAGGTATCATTGCTTACGATTGATCATTTCTGCCGCATATTACAGTGGCGTTGGAATGTTTTAGAAACTCGGGAGGAAGGTTGGGCCCAAATGAACATTTTCAATTTTTGATAAGGTTTCACCCCACCTTGTCGCAGAAGGGTTCTTAAAATACTTTTATATTTTGAAAATAGATCAGGGTTTGATATTGTTAATTATCCTCACTTAGATGGGAATGTTCTTCGGATAACTTATTATGGGGTCTATGTTTCTCAACTTATTCGCTTTCCTTCCTAGAGCTTGTAGTAGAGTTGAGGACTTTAATATTCGTAATCTGTGTATATCTAAAAAACTACTCCAGCAGGGCTACCGTTAACATAAACTTTGAAAAAATTGTATTATCGTAATCCAGATCTACTTTTAAAATATAAAGGTTATTTAAGAACTCTTCTACGACAAGGACTATCACTAATATGAGCTAGACTACTGAAAACTATCAAACTAATAATAATTAGCACAACTACAAAACTAACAATAACTATCAAAACTATCAAACTAATAATAATATCAAAGTTAATAATAACTACCACAACTAACAAACTAATAATAATATCAAAGTTAATAATAACTACCACAACTATCAAACTAATAATAATATCAAAGTTAATAATAACTACCACAACTATCAAACTAATAATAATATCAAAGTTAATAATAACTACCACAACTAACAAACTAATAATAATATCAAAGTTAATAATAACTACCACAACTAACAAACTAATAATAATATCAAAGTTAATAATTAGATATTAATACATGGGTGGTGGTGCTTTTTTGTCTGGTATATCGGCCGAGACCCCCAATATAGGCCCGAAGGCTTTAGCCTGAAGGCCGATATTGGTCGAGGGCCGATATGACTGACGATAACGCGTCACCCATATTTTAATCTTTTTATCATATATATATGCATTTTCATTGGGATTTTATATAAAAACAAAATCAAAGGATATTAAACTGTTAGATTTACCGAATTAATTTATAAAATAAAAATAACAAAAATGAATGAACGAACACAAAATGTATTGTTTGTAGTTTATTCTCTCTCTCTCTCTTTTTTAAATTCGTCCATTCAATTCTTATTTCGATTTCTTTATTTCCCTTTTGTGCTGTTTCAGAGCATTTCTTTTGACTCTCTGTACGTCCCTTGAATGCTGAAACTCCTTATCTAAAGGTACCTCTGCTCGATTAAGTACCAGCTGATGATGGCCTGGACCGATTTCATCGAGTCTTGCTAGTATTCAGTTTTTTCGGACTATAGATTCTACTCAGAATAAAACTTTCAATATAGATCGTCCAACTCCTTGAAGCCAATTTCTTCAGTTACTCTGGTCTCACCGGTCGAGCGAAACCACTCCATGAAAAAAAAAATTAAAGCCAGATTTAGTCTGTTTTACTGTAGATCTAGTTACATTCCTCTTTTTTGTTGACAAAAATCCTATGTCAGTTTCATTTACTTCATGATGCCTTCCCTCAATAATTTGTCCAAGTACAATAAGTAAAATAAGCTGTTAGCCGCTGACGCTAACGTTCTCTCGCCGGCTTCCATTTTAACGCTTATTTAAATGACGTCAATTACGTCAGTTGACGTCACTTCGGTTACGTCATGTCATTGATGAATTTAACATCAAAGTTATGGTTTAAAAAAAGCGTAAACAAAAAACAATCGCCAATAATCGTAACGGTCAGGTGACAGGGCCAATATGGATATGCATTTTCGGCCCGGTCACATGACCTAAATTTGGCGTATCGGACCGCATTTATGATACGGCTCAATTTGCGAGAGGTTATTGTAGGGTAATTTTGTGCAAATTATGGGCCAAAAATGCGTATATATATGATAATAATAATTATCTATGAGACTATACAGTATACTCATAGATACTAATAAAACAGAAATAGTGTTTTACTGTTTACATTACAGAAATCTATAACTAAATGTATTAATTCATTATTTTCCACAACTACACTTAGTACCAGCCAAAAATCATAATAAACTTGTAATTGTTGGACATGTCGAAATATTGTTTAATCAGTAGCACGACCAACGGTCTTAACCTTGGACAATACGTCAAATAGCAAACATCCCAATAGTTGAACAATGAACACCACCAGGCCAAATTATTGGGCTGAATAGACATATATATGCCCTAATTTCTGAAAACGAGTATATATTTTTGATGGAAGAATTTGACTGTATAGCGTGCTTAAGGAATGGACAACAATTGAAATTGTTCTTATCATCCTCGATTCATTATTATGATATGATAAGTATTAACTGACCAGTTGTAACATAATAAGTACTCAAAACGATAATAATTACCCCGATTAATAATAATTACCCTCTACATTCCAACACAAATATTTATACCCAATTAAAAGTATGAAAGTCTTAGCTACAAATTGTGACTTCAGAAAGTGTAACACTATTATGTACAATTCTTATTGTGTATATTGTGTAAAATGCATATTGTGTATATTGTATATAATGCATATTGTGTACAATGCATATTGTGTATATTGTGTATAATGCTTATTGTATATATTGTGTACAATACACATCGTGTATATTGTTTACTATGCGTTTTGTGTATATTGTGTACAATGCGTATTGTGTATATTGTGTACAATGCATATTGTGTACTATGAATATTGATTATATTGTGTGCAATGCACATCGTGTATATTGTGTACTATGCGTCTTGTGTATATTGTGTATAATGATTATTGCGTATATTGTGTACAATGCATATTGTGTATATTTTGTACAATGCTTATTGCGTATATTGTGTACAATGCATATTGTGTATATTGTGTATAATGTTTATTGCATATATTGTGTACACTGCATATTGTGTATATTATGTACAGTGCTTATTGCGTATATTGTGTATAATGCTTATTGCGTATATTGTGTACAATGCATATTGTGTCTATGGTGTACAACGCGTATTGTGTATATTGTGTATACTGCGTACAATGCATATTATGTATATTGTGTACAATGCATATTGTGTATAATGTGTACAATGCGTATTATGTATATAGTGTACAATGCGTATTGTGTACAGTGTATACTGCGTACAATGCATATTATATATATTGTGTATATTGTGTACAATTCGTATTGTGTATATTGTGCACAATGCTTATTGTGTATAATGTGTACAATGCGTATTGTGTATGTTGTGTACAATGTTTATTGTGCATATTGTTTACAATGCTTATTGCGTATATTGTGTACAATGCTATTTGCGTATATTGTGTACAATGCATATTGCGTATATTGTTTACAATGTTTATTGCGTCTATTGTGTACAATGTATATTGTGTATATTGTGTGCAATGCGTTTACAATGCTTATTGCGTATATCGTGTACAATGCTTATTGCGTATTGGTATTCCTTGATGGTGTTATGTGGTGTTGCTTTCTTGATGACCAAAGACCACGACTTGACGATAAGATATGTAAGCATGGTATTCCTTGATGGTGTTATGTGCTGTTTCTTCCTTGATGGCCAATGACCACGACTTGAAGATTGTGTTGTGATTTAACTCCCTTGATGCACACAGCACCGGGACATGTTCCCTTATCGTTGTGGTGTGTGTCATGTTGTATTACAGAACATAGTCAAGATGTTAAGTGGTCTTGCTTCCTTGATGCACTTGCTATTCATCGATGCTGTTTAATTGTGTATTCTGCTTATTGCGTATATTGTGTACAGAGAATATTGTGAATATTGTGTACAGTGCTTATTGTGGATGTTGTGTACAATGCATATTCCGTATATTGTGTACAATGTTTATTGCGTATATTGTGTACAATGCGTATTGTGGATAGTATGTACAGTTCTTATTGTGGATATTGTGTACAATGCGTATTCCGTATATTGTGTACAATGCTTACAATGCTTATTGCGTATATTATGTACAATGCATATTGTGGATATTGTGTACAATGTATATTGCATATATTGTGTACAGTGCATTTTGTTGATATTGTGTACAACGCATATTGTGTATATTGTGTACAATGCTTATTGTGGATATTGTGTGCAATGCTTATTGCGTATATTGTGTACAATGCATGTTGTGTATATTGTGTACAATGCATATTGGATATATTGTGGACAATGCATATTGTTGATATTGTGTACAACGTATATTGTGTATATATTGTATTATGTTTATTGTGGATACTGTGTACTATGCCTAATGTTGATAGTGTGTACAATGCGTATTGTGTATATTGTGTACTATGCATATTGTTGCTATGGTGTACAATGCTTATTAGGTATATTGTATATAATGCTTATTGTATATATTGTGTACAATTCTTATTGGATATATTGTGTACAATGCTTATTGTGTATATTGTGTACTATGCTTATGGCGTATATTGTTTATAATGCTTATTGTGTATATTGTGTACAATGCTTATTGGATATATTGCGTAAAATGCGTATTGTGTATATTGTGTACAAAGCTTATTGTGTATATTGTGCACTATGCATATTGTTGCTATGGTGTACAATGCTTATTAGGTATATTGTATATAATGCTTATTGTATATATTGTGTACAATTCTTATTGTGTATATTGCGTAAAATGCTTATTGTGTATATTGTGTACAATGCTTATGGTGTATATTTTTTATAATGCTTATGGTGTATATTGTTTATAATGCTTATTGTGTATATTGTGTACAATTGTTATTGGATATATTGTGTACAATGCTTATTGTGTATATTGTGTACAATGTTTATTGTGTATATTGTGTACAATTTTTATTGGCTATATTGTGTACAATGCTTATTGTGTATATTGTGTACAATTTTTATTTGATATATTGTGTACACTGCTTATTGTGTATATTGTGTACAAGTATTATTGGATATATTGTGTACACTGCTTATTGTGTATGTTGTGTACAATGCTTATTGTATATATTGTGAACAATGCTTATTGTGTATATTGTGTACAATGCTTATTGTGTATATTGTGTACAATGCTTATTGTGTATATTGTGTACAAGTATTATTGGATATATTGTGTACACTGCTTATTGTGTATGTTGTGTACAATGCTTATTGTGTATGTTGTGTACAATTTTTATTGGATATATTGTGTACACTGCTTATTGTGTATATTGTGTACACTGCTTATTGTGTATGTTGTGTACACTGCTTATTGTGTATGTTGTGTACAATGCTTATTGTGTATATTGTGTACAATGCTTATTGTGTATATTGTGTACAAGTCTTATTGGATATATTGTGTACAATGCATATTGTGTATATTGTGTACAATGCTTATTGTGTATATTGTGTACAATGCTTATTGTGTATATTGTGTACAATGCGTATTGTGTATATTGTGTTCAATGCATATTGTGTATATTGTGTACTATGCTTTTGGCGTATATTGTGTACAATGCATAATGCGTATATTGTGTATAATGCTTATTGTGTATATTGTGTACAATTTTTATTGGCTATATTGTGTACAATGCTTATTGTGTATATTGTGTACAATTTTTATTGGATATATTGTGTACACTGCTTATTGTGTATATTGTGTACAAGTATTATTGGATATATTGTGTACACTGCTTATTGTGTATGTTGTGTACAATGCTTATTGTATATATCGTGAACAATGCTTATTGTGTATATTGTGTACAATGCTTATTGTGTATATTGTGTACAATGCTTATTGTGTATATTGTGTACTATGCATATTGTTGCTATGGTGTACAATGCTTATTAGGTATATTGTATATAATGCTTATTGTATATATTGTGTACAATTCTTATTGTGTATATTGCGTAAAATGCTTATTGTGTATATTGTGTACAATGCTTATGGTGTATATTGTTTATAATGCTTATGGTGTATATTGTTTATAATGCTTATTGTGTATATTGTGTACAATTGTTATTGGATATATTGTGTACAATGCTTATTGTGTATATTGTGTACAATGTTTATTGTGTATATTGTGTACAATTTTTATTGGCTATATTGTGTACAATGCTTATTGTGTATATTGTGTACAATTTTTATTTGATATATTGTGTACACTGCTTATTGTGTATATTGTGTACAAGTATTATTGGATATATTGTGTACACTGCTTATTGTGTATGTTGTGTACAATGCTTATTGTATATATTGTGAACAATGCTTATTGTGTATATTGTGTACAATGCTTATTGTGTATATTGTGTACAATGCTTATTGTGTATATTGTGTACAAGTATTATTGGATATATTGTGTACACTGCTTATTGTGTATGTTGTGTACAATGCTTATTGTGTATGTTGTGTACAATTTTTATTGGATATATTGTGTACACTGCTTATTGTGTATATTGTGTACACTGCTTATTGTGTATGTTGTGTACACTGCTTATTGTGTATGTTGTGTACAATGCTTATTGTGTATATTGTGTACAATGCTTATTGTGTATATTGTGTACAAGTCTTATTGGATATATTGTGTACAATGCATATTGTGTATATTGTGTACAATGCTTATTGTGTATATTGTGTACAATGCTTATTGTGTATATTGTGTACAATGCGTATTGTGTATATTGTGTTCAATGCATATTGTGTATATTGTGTACTATGCTTTTGGCGTATATTGTGTACAATGCATAATGCGTATATTGTGTATAACGCATTTTGTGTATATTGTGTACAATGCCTATCGTGTACATGAGTAAATTGCATTTCGGTTATATTTTGTTAACTATTTTGTATATCATTACGTGTCCCCGCCTTAAACATTAACGGAGGGGAAAGCTTATATTAGCAGGATTTTATGACGGATATTTTGACAATAAAATACGTTCAAGAGGCTTATTTTGGAGTTATGTGATAAATAGAATTTCACATTCGTGCCTATTCTGTATTAAATTCATTAAGCTCGTTGGATAAACTTGATATAATGCTACGCACAGACTCGCATCATATACTTTTATCAATTTTGATAAATTAGTATTACAGAGGCACTCATGTAAGATCCTCTATTTACAGGTGGGCTGCAAATCAAGTTATTGGAGAACCTGATGTATACCCTAAATATGGGGATTTAGAAGGATCCTGGGCGCAGAAAACACTAGATGCAAAGCAGTACTTGAAGGTATATTAGCTGGTTCAATGGCATTTTACATAATTTGTATCATAGTTTAACGCTATATTTGACGGTCGATGTTTCCGTGGTGTAGACAGACCGCTATTTCCTGGGTAGAACCAGTACTGTATACCTTCCGCACACATTCTCACTTACAAGTCATATTAGATAAGCAATATGAGACACAGCAGTGACATCAGACATAATACCATTTTCTTCTAGAATAATAATTGCAAATAAATGGACGATGGACACACCTGTCTTAGGTACATTAGGGTGCAATGTATGCTTATTTTGTCTTGAAGTAATTTATGAGATAACCTTAGGGCAGTAAATATTCAGCATTAACCCAATGTAATAACAGTCGAGTACCTGAATTAAATATCAAGATTCCATACAGAGACATAACTGTAGCCTGTACTCCGGTAATATAAGATACAACTCGGTAACTGTATGCAATAGAAGCAGTAACAATACCGTGACATGCAACGATCCAGATCGCAGGGAATACTAGATACATAGAGGATATTTGTTGTTTTGGAGTGAATGACATATTTTATTTCATCGAAAGTGAGAAAACTTCTCGAATAAGAATCGTGTGTGAAAATATCAAAACTTTCTCACTTCGAGATTAAATAAAATATGTTATTCACGACAACACAACACATTTTATTTTTATTTTTCTGATTTTACAAACAAACGTTTAGGGAAACTACGGTAGAACAACAAGGGAGTCAATTTCAATAACTAAGCCACTTTACACAATTTTTGCCCAACAAAAAAAAAACATATTTTATTTATACCAAATAGAACAATTTGTTTAATATATCTATATTGGCAATCATTTTCTTTTAACTTTTTAAATCCATTTCAAATCCACCGCCCCCCCCCCCACCACCCCCCACCCCCCCCCCCCCCCCCCCAACCCCAAAAAACGATTTTTAAAAAAAGCATCATAACACTTACCTATTCGAGTCATACTGTGAGGAAAACTCTACATTTCACAATGTGAAATAGCACTTTGTTTTCATTGATAAAATACAGTCATTGCTTATCATAACATAAAAATGTATATTAAAAGTGGAGAAAAATTAAATGTCATAATGAGTATTGCATGGTAATAGTATTTTTGTTCTAACATGAAACTCAGTTCCAACACTTCCACTGAATAGTAATTGTGATATTGTTAAAGTAGATATAAAGGAAATTTAGCATTCAAGGACCACACGCCTAGAAACAAACAACAATTAAACGGATGAATGAAAGGCGAGGTATATGGTCAGTGGAAAAAAGACCGATGAAGGTATAAACCAATTCAGGTCTTAGGGTGTACCAAACCTCTCTATTACCCTAGTTTCATCCCAATACAGCAATACAGTTTAACTAAGGAAATACCTACCACTCTAACAAACAAGGCAACGTTAATAGACAATATAATTATAACACATAGATGATCATATATAATGATCACTTAATTGCCTTTAACGCGGAATTTCGCAAGTTTTTCTGACAAGATATCGGGCACTTTGTCGAAATGAAAATTTCAATAGAGATGAACTGTCTGTCTCTCAGAAACAAGGGGTTATTATTTGTATACCGAAAGGGAATAAAGATAAACAAAGAAAAGGTTATACGTCCAACAGAAAGGGTAGCATTCACAGCATACAGTCATTCCAACAAGTATTACAAGGAAAATGTGATACAAAACGGACATCACAAACACATTCAGTAAAAAAGCACATCACACACATATAAGGGTTGACAACAGGGGTACAGCCTTGGAACGGCAAGCAAACGGTTCAAGGGTGGACCAAACCTCCAACTCCTCAAGAACTGGTGACCAATCTCACTTTTAAATATTGCAAATAAATTAGCTTCGGTAATTATGGAGACCAACACAAGTTTTACCATTGATTATCAATGAGTATCAAACTGGCTTCACTGCAAGCAGACACAAGGGGTGGGGTGGGGTGGGATACTACACTACTACCATGCAGAATAGTATAACATTCCAGGACTATTATTTCTCATTGACTTTGAAATGTCCTTTGATTCAGTTGCCTGGACATTTACTTTTGACGTCCTTGATTATCCTAATTTTGAGCCTTCGTTTATGAAATGGATAAGTGTTGTGTACACAAACACCGAATCGTGTGTTTCAGTAGATGGCCATCTCCGTCTAGTTGTATTCTCTGTGCTGTGATACTGGCTGTTCTCTTGAGAAATAATCTACATATAAAAGGTATTAGTATTAAATTCGGGTTTATAGAGCATTTTATATCACAATATACAGTTGATACATTTTGGTTCAGAGAATTCAGTAATGCGTTAATATTTTATGTGGAAATGTATGGCCTTAATATAGAGATGGATAATACTGGTTATATGTATAGGTTCAATGACAAAATAATACTAAATATGGAAAGGCTAGGAACTGTCATGACAAAAACTTTCTGTTGATCTCGAAATAATGTTACACATTAACGACAAAGACAACATGTTGGACTTAACAAAATATTATTAAACTGGTCTAAAAGAATACTAACACCTATTTGGAACAGCAACATGTACTGTAATAAAGAGATTAGCTATGCCCAAAATAAACCATATTATTTGAACTTGAGGACTTTAGTATTAAATAGTGTCGTAGAGAACATGCAAACCCTAACTCCTTTTCTAGTTGGAAAAAGACTATTTTTAACATCATAGATACCCGTATTAACTTCTATAGGTATACAACTAACCCCTCCATACTTAATTTAAAATCGGAAATCCAGGAATTTCATAATAAGTTTGTTTTATTTTCTGCTGATAAAGCAGATAATAATATAATTATTGTTTGACGGCTCTATTACGTCAATGTTTTATCGCAGGAACATGGGAGTACTATTCGTATACTCTAGTGCAATCTACTGAAGATAATGTTGTTTCGACGCATATCACTCAGTGCAAGAAATTTCAAGGCTGGAATAGACGAAAAGCAAAAAAGACTTCCAACGATGTACGGGATTCCCAAATTTCTCAAACAACCATATAAAGCCCTTTTTATTTCCAATTCTAGTTCTTCCACCACTACAAATATATCAAAACTTTTAACATCGTGTCTTGATGCCGTTAAAGATCACGTTAAATAATATTGTGCTAAATTTTATGAAAACTCTGGGATTAATTTATTTTCATCTATTAAACATTCATGCGACGTTCGTAATAAAACTTGCAATAAACGTCAAGCATCATCTATAAGTACTTATGATTTTTTCTACATTATATACAACTTTACCACTCAACCTTCTCAAAGACAAACTGATTGCTCTCATTCAAAAAACGTTTGTTAGGGAAAATACTACATGTTTGGTCTGTACCAATATTAAAACGTTTTTTATTAATAGCCGTTTGGACAATTACACTATGTGGACTTGCCATGAACTTTTTGAATCACTTATTTTTCTATTAGATATAATTTTCGCCATGTACCAAACTACCGTTTATAGACACATTGTTGGTGTCCCTATTGGTACGAACTGTGCACCTCTTGTCGCAGATTTGTTTTTATATTGCTTTTAAAGAGATTTCATGTTAACAATCCTACGTTCAAGGTACAAAATCGGCTCGGATCTGAGTCGGAGATAAAATGATGATGTATTTACAATTTCCCCAGGTAGCAGCTCTTTAATGACCCTTAACAAATTGCATGCAATAAAAAATGGTCAGTGCTAACGTGAAACCGCTGGTCTCTCTGAAAGACCTAATCTGCAAGTAAAATTTAGGTCAAGCAGGCAAATCATGAAATAACACTGCATTGATGCAAAAATCAGTTTCAATAGTATATAGTGTTACTAGCACAACGGAAATTGTTACAACTGCTTTAAAATGATAAATAAGTATTATCGCACATAATGTTCATGTATATTTAGTAACACATATACTCTTCGTGTATATTTATTATCACACATAATGCTTTAAAAAAACAACAACAATTGTTCTCCTCTGAAAATTCGAGTGATACTAGTATGGGACCTTTACTAAAATGATCAGCATGACAGCATGACGATGTTTCTTGACAAAAACAGTATTATTCTGATTCAACATTAAACATAGCTAAGTGGCCATCTTTGTTTACAAATAGTTACGTAGGTAATACTATTGGTATATACTCCTCTAAAACCACTTCATCGATTCTCGTGAAACTTAACAGGAATACTACTCTTGATGTCTAGTTGGTCCTAAGTAAAACTCAAGTCGGCTGAAAATCAAGAGGGTCCCCACAATTAAAAATATATTTTAAAAATAGAATTGTGTTGCGACTAATTCTCAAAAAAAGTGATATTGACTTGGAACCATTACCAAAATGACTGGCATAGCATGTAGATGGTATTATTATTTCATTTGTTTGATTTGACGTCGATAAGGCCTCCATCAAACAGGACCACCACCACCAGCCATGGATATATAGGAAAATATTGTGGCAACTAATCCTCTGAATTTTCATGAAACTTTACAGGAATGTTACTCTTGTAACATAACTGATTGTAATTTGAGAAATATTGAAAATAAAATGCATTTACTCTCACAACTATAAGGGCTGTATAGACTTAGACATATCTCCTCCAAACATGGCCACAAAACACTTATAGTGTTTAATGATTAACAAACATTACCCCCTTCTAACATGACAAACATATGCAATGTTATGATACCATTCCAAGATCTACTGTTCAGATCCTCAGTAGAACGTTTCATGGTCATGGGCCTCTTGTTAATTTACGGAATACGTATATATGAATATTTGACCCTTAATTTATTTTGTGTGAGTGTGTATCATTGACACAGACTTTTGCATCAAGTGAGGTGTTATTTCATGATTTTTCCATTTATCCTAAATCTTACTTTCAGAGTAGGTCTCTCAAAAATGCCAGCTGTTTCACATTAGTAATACCCACTTTTTTATTTCAGTCACTTTATTAGGGGTCATTTAAGGGCTGCTTCCTGGGGAGATTGTAACAGTATCATGATTTTATCTCTGCAATTATATGTAAAGAATATTGTGAAGGAGGATTGAAAATGATAAATATAAATGCCTTTATAACAGCTTTAAAAACTACATGGATTAGAAGAATGGTAACAGACCAATTCAAATATGAAAATATCCTAAAGTCATATATAGATATAGGTAAACTGTTTAACTGCGGTATTTTGTACATAAATAAGTAATTGGGAAGTATAAAAAACGTTTTTAAGGCACACATAAACTTTGTATCAAAGTATCAACCAGCCAATGAGGCCTTTTTTCTATCCAGCCCAATATTCTATAATAAAAATATATGTATAGGCACAAGTGCATTTTTTATAAAATCATGGTATAATAAGGGCTTACGAATAATAAATGACTTAATGGGAAAGGATGGAAAAATATATTTATATGATGAATTAAACAAATTATATTGGAATAAGTTTAATTTTTTTACAATATAATGGGTTAGTGGTAGCTATCAAAAAAATGCAGACAGAAATAACAGATAGAAAAAGAACAACGAATTTGGAAACTCCTGTGCTACAAATATATTTAAGAAATAAAAAACGAGTTAAAGACATTTATCAAATATTAAATCAAAATAATGAATGTCCTAGTGGTAAAATCACATGGACTAGAATGTACAACTTCACCGAAGATACCTGGAGTCAACTTTCTACATGGCCTTTCACAATAACAAAGGATACAATTTTACAATGGTTTCAGATAAGAGTAAATCACAATATTTTAGCAACAAACAAGTTTCTCCACAAAATAAAATTAATAGAGAGTCCACTTTCTGTTCAACAGTCAGTGAAACAATTACACATTTACTGTGAAATGCCAGCTTTCACAAAGTATACTGACAAACCTTAAGGACTGGTTAAAACAAAATAATGTGGAAATAGATTTTGAAAAGAGGTCATTTATCTTTAGAATATATGATGAAAACACAAGTGTTCTAAATCAGCGATTATTGTTGGAAACAAAGTATTACTTATACTATTGTCGATGCTCAAAAAATAAATCTAGCCTCACTACACTGAACAATAGACTACAAGTTTTTTTATAAAACAGATGAAGAAATAGCAATTACAGAGAATAAATATGACTGTTTCTTAAAAACATGGGAAAACTTTCATAACTTCTTAACATGAAAACCTAGCAACCTTTTTTCCTTTTTTAAATAAATATGTATTAGTAAAAAAACTCATGCTAAGATGCCCCCACCCCTTCCCGCTTTTTTTCTTTCTTTCTCAATAACATCTCCCCATAGCTTAATTATAATGAAATTATATTTATTAATAACGCATACACATTTAAGAAGACTACCACAATACTATACACTTATATTTTTAAATGCATGAAATATATCTGTTGAGTGTTAAGTGTGAATGATTTGTGTATGGGTACATATACGTTAAGGATACAGCTATATATATATTATATTATTTAACTAGTACATTGTAAATAATTATAAAAAGATCGGACAGGGAAATTAGCATTCAAGGAGGACAGTCAACCACAAAACACAGAAACAAATACGCAAACAGACAAACAATAGGCAAAAGTAATAATAAATGCAAACGACATCACAAACACAAAAGGGTTGACAATAGGGCTACCGTCTTGGAGGGTTTAAACCGGTTCTAGGTTTCACCAAACCTCACACTTACCCTACTGTCATCCCATTAAAACTGGACAGTGTAAATAAAGAAATCCCCGCCATGATCTAATCTCTAACCAACAAGGCAGCATCAATAGGCAATATAGGTAAACCAAAAATATGCTCGTATAAATATAACACAAAAAACAATAGCCTAGAAAGCCGCAATGAAGGTACTCAATGACTTGGCAGAAGCCAGAGCAACAAGAGAATAAACCATTAAGAACACGACAAGAAAGATCATAGACAAACATCAAACGCCACCGTCCCAATGGGCTTTGGGTAGGCGTCATCATAAGGTCCACAGCCTGTCCGGTCATCGTACAATTAAAGAGTAAACATAACATTGAATTGCTGTAAGGTGTACAGAGGGATGGTCCTCCCCGACCCTCTGCTCACCACTAGACGGGGAGAATAAATGGGCTTCTATTTTTCGAAGCTGAAAAAAAAAAAGATTTTATCTCTGTCTCAGATCCGAGCTGATTTTGTACCTTGTGGGGGAGACTGTAAAAATCGAACATGAAAAACAGAATTCAAGGACGACAGTCAACCAGAAACACACACAGAAACACAGCGTTTCAAAACGTACATCACAAACACATTCAGTAAAAAAGCACATCACAAACACATAAGGGTTGACAACAGGGGTACCGCCTTGGAACGGTCAATGGCAAAAGGGACCACCGGGCAGTTTAAACCGGTTCAAGGGTGCACCAAACCTCACTCGTACTCTGTCATCATCATACAACAGGACAGAGTAAATAAAAAATAATCCCCACCGATTTAACTACTACATTAGAGAAAGCGTGCATGTGTGTTATAAGAAAAACCACAGACATGTTCATGTATATAATATATCAAAACATAAGTTAAACCTAACAAGCTAATCTCATACGTACTCGATGACTTGTCCGAAGTCAGAGCATCAAGGGGAAGACCGTTAAGGGCACGACAAAAGGGAGTGAAGGACATTCATAAAACTGTTCCCACCATAAAGGATTTAGAAACACGTTGTCATAGAGTCCACCGCCCGTCAGGTCGTTACACAATCAAAGAGGAAAGCATAGTTGCAAACTGTAGAAGGATCCACAACTAAGCATGCAGTGCACAGCAGAATACTTCGGTAGTAACCTCTGTTTATAAATGTTCTGATAATTTTAATAAATATCTCATGACAATTATCACGACCGATAATCTTCCTAAGTGTGTAAATCACATTTCCATAAAAGACGGGTTGTGATAAACCTTGTCGCAGAAGTCTTTTAAGATTGCTATTATATTTGTCGAGCAGATCAGTGTAAGTCTTACTTAATTTATGGTAACGTGACCCTGTTGGAGGAGTTGAAGCCTTTAATGACACCTCTCGGTATCTGGATGACATATTGAACATTGACAACCCTTTCTGTTCTACTATGGTTAATAATATATATCCTAAAGAACTTTAACTTAACATTGCTAATATTTCTGATACTTACACTTCATTTCTCGATTTAATTAGCAAAATCTATGACAAGAGAGATGGTTTTAATTTTGATATGGTCAATTATCCCCATTTAGATGGGGATGTTCCACGAGCAACTTCTTATGGGGTCTATGTGTCTCAACTTATTCGTTTTTCTAGAGCTTGTACTCGACTTGAGGACTTTAATATTCGTAAACTTTGTATAACTTAAAGCTACTCCATCAGCGTTACCGTTACTATAAACTTCGTAAAACTTTTGCAAAATTGTATAATCGTAACCCTGATTTTCTTTCCAAATATAAAAGTAATTTAAGAACTCTTCTGCGACATGAACTATCACAATCTTACTTCTATGGTGACATGATTTACAAACTTCACAAGATCCTTGGTCATGATCACTTTCATACTATCTTTTTTAAACTTATTAAAAGGTTTATCAAGTTAAGACACGATCATTTTGCAACGCTCTGCGTGCTTGGTGGTGAACCCATTTACAGTTCGACAATATGCTTCCTTCTTTAATTGTGCGATGACCGGACAGGCTGTTGACCCTATGATGACGTCTACCTAAATCCCAAAAGGACGATGACTTTTGATGTTTGTCTGCAATCTTTTCATGTCGTTCCCTCAATGGTTTACGCCGCTGGACATGGAATGATGACATTAAATATAGCATGTCCACCGCCATATGCATGCCATCTTCGGGATTGTTAAAGTTCTGTTTTATTGATTTTTTTATTAATATTGAGTTCTGCTCAACCCGGGGCTAGAGGGCGTGAACGGTAGCAAGCACTACCGTTCATGAACAGTCTCAGTCAAACCGAGACTGCGATATTTCATATTTATCGTGTTCGGCCGTTTCCAAAGGTTCAATCTCATACTCTTTTACTCTCCTGTAGCTCTGGCTTCTGCCAAGTCATTGAGAACATTCTTTGTGGCTTTTTATGCTATTGTTTTTTTTGTATTTATATATACACCATTATCTTTGTGTATTACTTATATCGCCTATTAACACTGACTTGTTGGTTTCATGGTGGGGATTTCTTTATTTACACTGTCCCGTTTTATTGGGATGACCGTATGGTAAGTATGAGGTTTGGTGCACCCTAGCACCTGGTTTAAACATATAGCGGCCTTTTTTGCCACTGACTGTTCCAAGGCGGTAGCCCTATAGTCAACCCTGGTTGTGTTTGCGACGCCATATGCCTTTATTCCTTGTTATTATTGCCATTCATGTTTGTCGTTTTGCGTGTTTTTGGGTTTACTGTGTTCTGTGAAAGCTGCATTTCCTGTTCGACTTTTATACTTAATTTTTAACAAATTCGAAGCCAGACAATATTCAAGAATAAAGATTTTTTAAATTGCTGATGCGGTAGAAAAATCTGATGAGGTTAAACTATCTATTGTCTGTCTTAATTACTCGCAAGGTGGGTTTCGACTGTTGGATTTAGACATATTCCTTATTTCATTCAAATTACTTGAATCAGAAGATTCTTATCAGACAAAAGAAACTCTGAATATTTTCAATAAATTGTATGAATGTATTTTTAAATTCTCTTGTTTTGATGCTGATTATATATCTAGATATATAAATGAAATATATAATCCATTCTGGAATGATATCTTTATCAGATATAAACTGTTTGCATGTAGTCCACATCCAAAATCATGGAGTAAATTGCATTGTGCCCATTTATGGAAAAATCCTCATGTTAAGGTAGGGCAAACTTCCATATTTTTTGAGACTTTTTTATTTAGGAGTAGTAACTGTTATTAATTACATTATAAATCATAACGGAAATGTATTGACTCTAATATAATTTAGACAACAATTAAACATTCAAACCGTTTTTTATTTAGAATATGAAGGAATAGTGACATCTGTCAGACGTTATCTGAACAATTTTAACTTCCATCCAAATTTCTCTATCATTCGTCCAAGTCCTTTAATGCCCGTTTATATAGGAATAATTCTTAAAGATGAAAAAGGATGCAGATCCATTTATGATGCATTACGTGGTCCGAGTATTAACGTTCATACCCCATCCAACCCCTTCTCCAAGAAGCAAAAACGGTGTTGGCTTCGGTATGAAATAAAACATAATTTTGGCTTAAAATGTATGCATATTATACAATTAAAACATTTAAAAGGTATATTTAAACAGGTTATCGCGTTTCTTTTCAGAAAACAAGTTTTTTTTAACGTGTTTTATTGCCGACATATCCGTAATAAAATCCTTTCCCAAAGCTTTCCCATTGCGTAATGGAATTCAGGCGGACCACGTAATGTCAATACAACTGCAACAGTTAGAAAGAACATGGATAAATGATTTGCATATGATCCATAATATATCCTAACGTCATAGTGGAGATCCGTGAACATTGAAATCTCGACTACAGTTTCACTGCTCAGTAAATATTGTTTTCAAATAAACGTTGACACGTCGAAATAAATCCTTATAGTGACAGTTTTTAAAAACAGACAAGGCAGACAACTGATTATAAAGTAATTTATTCGTAATTCATTTATTTGCAAAACGATCGTTTACACCTTAGACTACCTATGTGTTTAAATCGTACCGTTTTGTTGTTCTTCTTCTTTTCCATTTATAGTAAGGTATGTAATAAAAGGCAAATATACGGCCGTGGTGTGCATTTTGGGTTAAAGACCTAAGGCCATTAAGGCACTAGGTGTGCCATTATCGACAAAAGGCCGTATATTAACCTCTAATTAACACGCAATGTAAAAATTGGCCCTTCTGAATGGCTACAGCATGGACAGCAAGCAATGTAGATGAGTAATTGTACATCTCCAAACGTTCATCTGTCAAACAACAACTAAATAGTTCATGTATTTCCCAAATGCAGTGTTGCCCCACCATGAAATTGAGTGGTTATACAGTGTTACCCGTGTCCGTCAGTACAACCGTCAGTCTGTGCGAACACGAATCTGACATTCAAGTTTGTTCTTAAGACTCCAGAAGTCACACACGTTTCAATCTAGATGAAGGCATTATGTTCCTTGCAATTATAACCTAAATGACCTCCATCTACTTTCCGCTTTTCATTTATTTACAATGTAGGCTGATTTGGTTGCTTGAAACGTAACTTAAAACAGTTGACTAAGTATTCCAAAGCCTTGGACATATTAAAAAATATATAATCAATAGAATGGACCTACACTTTTCAAACTAATAGAATGGACCTACACACTTCAAACTAATAGAATGGACCTACACTTTTCAAACTAATAGAATGGACCTACACACTTCAAACTAATAGAATGGACCTACACTTTTCGAACTAATAGAATGGACCTACACATTTCAAACGAATAGAATGGACCTACACTTTTCAAACTAATCAAAACAAAGTGCCTCAATATATGATATACTTTTCCGATGTGCACTAGGGCTGAATGCTTTATTTATAGAACAAGTATTGTGTTTTTCCTAGACAGGTCGCATACCTTTTTGCCAGAGGTTGAGTTTAAATTGTTTTGATTGTGTCAGTTATAAACCTTACATCCTACAGGGATTGTATGACATTCTTTGATCCAGTTTTTCCTTAAACACGTGTGTTTCATATACCGCGTTGAAGGTTTTGTGCTGATCGACATTTTGGCCCATTTTATTAGGGTTTCCTTAACTTTCCTCATTATCTTGTATTATACACTGATGTCGAGTTTTGGACCTCTTTTAACAGTCCGTAAGTTTACTAATATTATTTCTTATGGATCTTTGATACGATTCTATTTCGTATCTCCAATAATTACTTATTGGCCCTTATTTCGCTTTTCGCAGAATGGTATTACTCTCCAAATTAACAATTATGAGTCTATCAGTTAAATTTACACTGTCCTGTTTTAATGGGATGACAGTAGGGTAAGTGTGAGGTTTGGTGCACACTAGAACCGGTTTAAACCCCCAGTGGCCTACATTGCCACCGACCGTTCCAAGGCGGTAACCCTATTGTCAACCCTTTTTGTGTTTGTGATGTCGTTTGCATTTATTATTGCTTTTGCCTTCTTGTTTGTCTGTTTGCGTGTTTGTTTCTGTGTTTTTTGGTTTACTGTCCTCCTTGAATGCTACTTTCCCTGTCCGATCTTTTTATATTTCTCTTACTAGGTGCTTTTATGCAAATATTATTTTAATATATCGCTTAAGTTGTCTGTACTTTTAGCAGTAGTGATAATCAAACCAGTACGAGTGGATGCTACAGATGATAATATGAAATGCATGAAACCTGAGCGCAAGATATAATACAAATTGATGATAACCAGTGCATGATTTGTTTGTTTGTATGGAGTTTAGGTCATTTTTAACACATGTAAGGTTATATATGACAGTCGATTTTTTTGTGGTGGAGGCATACCACCCACTTTTCCTGGGTAGAACCAGTAGTGTACACCTCCCGTCATCCGTAAGAATCGACACTTCCTCATTTAACAATTCGATCTCCCAGTGTCATTCGAACCCGCAGCAGTGGGAGGCGAGAAGGTTTACAACGCAACGGGGTTAACCCCTCGGCCACGGAGACTCTAACAATGCATGAAGGGATGCAAGAGATTGCATCAAAGTGATATACATTGAGACCTAACTTATTTAAAGTTAGATTTAATTAGTGAGTGTATGTAATTTAAGGTTTATCACCACCAACTACATGTAAACCTCCGAGGTGTAGTCGAATGTATGTCCTATGATAAAAAGCAATACTTCCCTTTTATGAAAATGGGCATTATATAAAGTAAGTGAAAACTGCCCATTTGTATTCAGTTTGTTTGGTGGTATGTATAAGAACCATATTAATAGGGTTTAATGGATTACAGTTGAACATTTTCAAACTTTCGACTCTATTCTTATACTTTGTGAGCAACTATCAATAAAAACAGCTGTATCCTTGACCTGTTTAGCTCTTTTCTCTTTTCTGGTGAATTATTGTTTTATAAGTATATGAAAATTACACTGCTGTAGTATGCATACTTGAGTAGAAGTTGCAGCAAATCATTAATATGTGACATTTCAACAGTGGTGTCAATGATGAAAATAGTTAGTGGTTTCATATCTATAAGACATAGTTAAATGATTAATAAAGACCAGGGATATGAGCATGAGAAAAAACAAACAAAAAACGAAAGTTATTTTAGAACTACAACAGGGTGATATCCCTGGTGCCAGGAAATAAATGTAGATTCAAACTAGTACGTTAAATTGACAATATTATTATTATTATTATTATTATTATTATTATAAGTAGTAGTAGTAGTAGTAGTAGTAGTAGTTGTAGTAGTAGTAGTAGTAGTAGTGGTAGTGGTAGTAGTAGTAGTTTGTTTTACCAATGCGGCATGCATATTTACAAAAGTAGAAGAGATTTGTAATACAAACTCATTGCCTTCCAAAACATATCCTATTGATAAAATACTTAATTTGAAATATAGTACCAGCGCTAATAGATGAAAAAGACGATTGAATTGTATAGCAAAATCACCAATTTACAAAGTATTACCTTTTAACATAAATACACTTTGACTTAGATAAACGTGTGAAGTCATAAAATATGCTCATTTTGACAGGTTTACTTTGAGGAGAAGGTTGTGGTGACAAAGATTGATATATACGAAACATTTCACGCCGGTGGAGTAAAGAAAGTATCTGCATTGATTCCAAATACGGCAACCGGAACTACAGATGTGTTCCCACTGTATACAGCCGCCAGCATTGTTGACCTAGGTACATCCAGGATATTCTCACCGACATTACAGGTGGGATTTGTAATATTTACACTCTCCAGAATAGGAAGAATAAAACATTAAATTGTATGTATGCCATTAATTTGCTCAGCGGTCGTTTAGATTTATTAAACTACGTTAAGAACATGTGTAAAGTGTATGGAGGATGGCCAAAAAAACATTTATATACCTATGACAAGGAAAAAATAAAGTGATCGTCTTTTTATCATTCCTTAAAGTATGTTTTCAATTTTATTTTAAGTTGTTAGTAACAAAGACGTTAACGATAGATCAAAGAAGAGGTTAGAGAATAGTTCATGGCGGGGATATTTCTATTTGTCACGTTTTATTGGGTTGACAGTAGGGTAGGTGTTAGGGTTTGTGCACCCTAGAACCACTGACCGTTCCATGGCGGTAGCCCTATTGTCAACCCTTTTGTGGTTGTGATGTCTTATGTGGCCTTTTATTCATCTTTATATTTGTTCTTTGTTTCTGTGTGTGTATGTGGCTGACTGTCCTTGAATGCTGCTTTTTCTGTTCGATTGTTATATCATTATTTATATTATGAATGTTTTAAGCGTTTCAGGTATGTAATATGGCGTTTTGAATGTGTTGGGTGTGTAATATGGCATTATGAATGTGCCGGGTGTGTAATATGGCATGTTGAATGTGTCGGGTGTGTAATAAGGCATTATGAATATGTCAGGTGGGTAATATGGCATTTTGAATGTGTCGGATGTGTAATTTGGCATTTTGAATCTGTCGGGTGTGTAATATGGCATTATGAATATGCCAGGTGTGTAATATGGCATTTTGAATCTGTCGGGTGTGTAATATGGCATTATGAATATGCCAGGTGTGTTATATGGCATTATGAATGTGTCAGGTGTGTAATATGACATTGCATGTGTTGGGTGTGTAATATGGCATTTTGAATGTGTCGGGTGTGTAATATGGCATTTTGAATGTGTCGGGTATGTAATATGGCATTATGAATGTGCAGGTTTGTAATGTGATATTATGAATGTGTCAGGTGTGTAATATGACATTTTTAATGTGTCAGATGTGTAATATGGTTACATGAATGTTTCAAGTGTGTAATGTGACATTATGAGTGTGTTAGGTGTGTCATATAATATTTGGAATGTGTAATGTGTGTTATATGACATTAGAATATTTCAGGTATGTAATATGGCATTATAAATGTGTCGGTCTCTTATATTGCATTATGAATGTGACAGGTATATACTATGATAATATGAATTTGTCAAGTGTGTAATATGATGACATTTTGAGTGTTTCAGGTGTGTCATGTGGCATTATGAATAAGTCTTCTTCTTCTCAGGAACACTTTTCATAGTAAGACTATTCGCACGGCCTCTAAATTGTACACAGTGGTAAGGCTCAGTCTGGAATAATGCCGCGAAGTTTTTGGCGTCAAGACGTCATCCAAGATGACCGCCGCTGCCGTTTATATGCAAATCTTGTTATCACTGTAGCTCATGCATTAACGGTTATATTTGATTGAAACTTTCACAGATTATAAAGTCTAGGCTTTAGTTGTGCATGATAATACTGCGGATGGTTTAATTGTTTGGGTTTATCGCTTGTTGTGCAGATGGTTGAATTTTTAGATCACCTGAGCCGAAGGCTAAATGTTGTCTATTGGGATCACTCTTCGTCCGTCGTCCGTCGTCGTCCGTCGTCGTTAACCTTTCTGCAAACGACTTTTCCCCAGAAACCGGTTGGCAAATTTTGACCAAACTTCACGTGGATGATCCTTAGAGATTTGTTAAAATTAGGTTAGCGCGACATCTAAGATGGCTGCCATTACCATATTTGTTTGAAACCTTAAACAATCTTCTTCTCAAGAACCGCTAGACACATTTCAACACTTTTTCTTTTAAAATGATCGCCAATGCCTTGACTATCCAATTTGTTGAAATGAAGTCCCTGGGTTTAAAAATGGCCGTGCCCCGAAGTTCCAAAATTGGTATATTGAGATTTTGAATGTTTTTCATATAGACATATAGAAAAAAACTTTAAAACATCTTCTTCTCCGAAACCACAAAGCACAGAGGTCTCATGTGTTACATGTAGCATCAGCTTATGTTCCTCTACTAAGTTTGTTCAAAAGGTGACCCTGGGGTCAAATTTGTCTCCACCCCGGGGGTTAGAGTTTTACATAGACTTATATAGGATTTTTTTTAAAAAAAATCTTCTTTTTGGAAACTACAAGAGCCAGAGGTTTGATATTTTGCATTTACTATAAGCTTATGGTTCTTTACCAAGTTTGTTCAAACGGTGACACTCGAGTCACATTTCGCCCGCCCCAAGGGTCGCATCTTTTACGTAGACCTGTAATACTATAGGGAAAAACTTAAAAATATCTTCTCTGAAAATGCAAGAGCGAGAGGTTTAATATTTTGCATTGCTATAAGCTTATGGTCCTCTACCAAGTTTGTTCAAATGGTGACCCTGGGGTAAAATTTGACCCCACCCCGTGGGTCACAGTTTTACATAGACTTATATTGGAAACACATTAAAGTCTTCTTCTCTGGAACTACAAGAGCCAGAGGGTTAATATTTTGCATTTACTATATTCTTATTGTCCTTTACCAAGTTTGTTCAAATGGTGACCCTAGTCACATTTGGCCCCGCCCCAGGGGTCACATTTTACATAGACTTATATAGGGAAAAACTTAAAAAATCTTCTTCTCTGAAACCACAAAGTACAGAGCTCTCATATATTACATGTAGCCCTGGGGTCACATTAGGCTCTGCCCAAGGTGTTACACTCTAGCAACTTCATTTTGTATTTGATCTTTACCAAACTGTGTCAGTGTCTTTATATCAATGTTGTTATACACAATATAGCCCACATTTCTTGAACAATCTTAATTAAACTTGTAAAGATTGTATATGACCGAAGAAGTTTGATAATGTGCCAGTACTCAGGTTTAGGGCCATCTTGACCCTTTTGTTTGGGTTTATCGCTTGTTGCGCAAGATCATATTGTGGATGGTCTAATTTTTTGGGTTTATCGCATGTTGCGCAAGATCATACTGCGGATGGTTGATTTTTTTGGTTTATCGTTCTATGCGTAAGATTATACTGCAGATGGTTTAATTTTTTGGTTTTTCGCTTGTTGCGAAAGATCATACTGCGGATGGTTTAATTTTTTGGGTTATCGCTTGTTGCGCAAGATCATACTGCGGATGATAATAATGTTAAGGTTGATCACTTGATGTGTTATGTGACACAGTTGTTTACCTGACGTCACCAAGAAACACAGTGTCTAAGGACGTTTTTTTCTTTGCTTTTTGTTAAGTCTACCGCGCATCTTTTAAGCCCAACCAAAGATGCGCAGTAAAACTTGCATTTTTTTCTATTTAATAGCGATTTCGCGTAAATTTCTTTTATTTTTTGATGGGTGAGTGCTGGGAGAGGAGGAGGAGGTGGTATTTCGGGTTACTATGTCGGTGTGAGATGGTGTTGCTGAGAGAGGGCGTTTTTATACGGCATTATGAATGGGTCAGATGTGTAATATGGCATTTTGAATGTGGCCGGTGTGTTACATGGCATTATGAATCTGCAGGTGTATACTTCGATAATATGAATGTGTCAAGTGTGTAATGTGACATGACATTATGAGTGTGTCTGATGTGTCATATAGCATTATGAATAAGTCAGATGTTTTTATACGGCAATATGAATGTGTCAGATGTGTATTTTTGGCATTCTGAATGTGGACGATGTGTTACATGCATTTGGTATTATGAATGTGGCAGGTGTATACTATGATAATATGAATGTGTCAAGAGTGTAATGTGACATTATGAGTGTGTCATAGGATATTATGAATCTGCCAGGTGTCTAATATGACATTTTGAATATGTCAGATGTGTAATATGACATTTTGAATATGTCAGGTGTGTAATATGAAATTAAGAATACGTCAGGTGTGTAATATGGCATTATAAATGTGTCAGATGTGTAATATGTCATTTTGAATGTGTCAGGAGTGTTATATAGCAATATAAATATGTTAGGTATGCAATACGATACTATGAATGTCTCAGGTGTGTAATATGAGATATTGAATGTGTCAGATTTGTACTATGACATTTTGAATGTGTCATGTGTGTAATATGACATTTAGAATATGTCAGGTGTGATAGATAGCATTATGAATATGTCAGGTGTGTTATATAGCATTTCGAATGTGTCAGGTGTACAGGTTGACATACTTTCTAAGCCGGTGAAAACATTGCGGTTGAATTCAAAAACTAAAACATAAGTCGCGTAAAATATCCTTCTTGCTGCTGTATGTGAGCAATTGCACTTATTTTGTTTAATGATAAGTGATACTGGTAACTCCTCCCGCCACGTGCGTGTTATGTGTAATGATGCAATGGTATCGGCGTATCAGCTGTGCAGAATTTGAGTTTGTTTAACGCGAGAATGAAGAATGACATAATTTGTTGTTTTTTAATATGAAAACAACGGATATGGATTTAAAAGCAGGAGTGACGAGGCCTGAAATATAATTATTAAAACACGCATGCTTTTATATTATTTTCATATATATTTGAAAAGAAACACCATTGTATACAATAATGCAAGATACCAACAAATATTACCAACAAATGTTCGATGCCTACCATTTTGGGATTGAACAATTTGTCACTAAATCGTTTCTTCTTTCCTCTAGCCTATTGATAAGGCCACCGACACCATCCAGATAGACATTGACTGCAGCGTGTCAAAAAAGTGGGTAGAAATTGACGCCATACGGTTATACGGAACGCTTTCATGTAAGTAATTCCTGTTTTTCATAGCATGGGAGTTCCAGGAAAGCACGTGTATAGATCGCTGTATCATGTATTGCAATTCTTACAGCATGTACTGTCTGGACAGTGTTCGCTGTATCATGTATTGCAGTTCTTACAGCATGTACTGTCTGGACAGTGTTTGCTGTATCATGTATTGTAGTTCTTGCAGCATGTACTGTCTGGACAGTGTTCTCTGTATCATGTATTGCAGTTCTTACAGCATGTACTGTCTGGACAGTGTTCGCTGTATCATGTATTGCAGTTCTTGCAGCATGTACTGTCTGGACAGTTTTCTCTTGCAGCATGTATTGTCTGGACAGTGTTTGCTGTATCATGTATTGTAGTTATTGCAGCATGTACTGTCTGGACAGTGTTCTCTGTATCATGTATTGCAGTTCTTACATCATGTACTGTCTGGACAGTGTTCGCTGTATCATGTATTGCAGTTCTTGCAGCATGTACTGTCTGGACAGTGTTCGCTGTATCATGTATTGTAGTTATTACAGCATGTACTGTCTGGACAGTGTTCTCTGTATCATGTATTGCAGTTCTTGCAGCATGTACTGTCTGGACAGTGTTCTCTGTATCATGTATTGTCGTTCTTGCAGCATGTACTGTCTGGACAGTGTTCGCTGTATCATGTATTGCAGTTATTACAGCATGTACTGTCTGGACAGCGTCTGGACAGTGTTCGCTGTATCATGTATTGTAGTTCTTGCAGCATGTACTCTCTAGACAGCGTCTGGACAATGTTCCTGTATCATATATTGTAGTTCTTGCAGCATGTACTGTCTGGACAGTGTTCGCTGTATCATGTATTGTAGTTCTTGCAGCATGTACTGTCTAGACAGCTTCTGGACAATGTTCGCTGTATCATGTATTGCAGTTCTTACAGCATGTACTGTCTGGACAGTGTTCTCTGTATCATGTATTGCCGTTCTTGCAGCATGTACTGTCTGGACAGTGTTCGCTGTATCATGTATTGCAGTTCTTACAGCATGTACTGTCTGGACAGCGTCTGGACAGTGTTCGCTGTATCATGTATTGTAGTTCTTGCAGCATGTACTCTCTAGACAGCGTCTGGACAATGTTCCTGTATCATATATTGTAGTTCTTGCAGCATGTACTGTCTGGACAGTGTTCTCTGGTTCATGTATTGCAGTTCTTGCAGCATGTACTGTCTGGACAGTGTTCGCTGTAGCATTATTGCAGTTCTTACAGCATGTACTGTCTGGACAGTGTTCGCTGTATCATGTATTGCAGTTCTTGCAGCATGTACTGTCTGGACAGTGTTCGCTGTATCATGTATTGTAGTTCTTGCAGCATGTACTGTCAGGACAGTGTTCTCTGTATCATGTATTGCAGTTCTTGCAGCATGTACTGTCTGGACAGTGTTCGCTGTATCATGTATTGTAGTTCTTGCAGCATGTACTGTCTGAACAGTGTTCGCTGTACCATGTATTGCAGTTGCTACAGCATATACTGTCTGGCCAGTGTTTGCTGTATCATGTATTGCAGTTCTTACAGCATGTACTGTCTGGACAGTTTTCGATGTAACATGTATTGCAGTTCTTGGAGCATGTACTGTCTGAACAGTGTTCGCTGTATCATGTATTGCAGTTGCAACAGCATATACTGTCTGGCCAGTGTTTGCTGTATCATGTATTGCAGTTCTTACAGCATGTACTGTCTGGACAGTGTTCGCTGTAACATGTATTGCAGTTATTGGAGCATGTACTGTCTGAACAGTGTTCGCTGTATCATGCATTGCAGTTCTCGCAGCATGTACTGTCTGGACAGTGTTCGCTGTATCATGTATTGAAGTTCTTGCAGCATGTACTGTCTGGACAGTGTTCGCTGTATCATATATTGGAGTTTTTACAGCATGTACTGTCTGGACAGTGTTCGCTGTATCATGTATTGCAGTCCTTAAAGCATGTACTGCCTGGACAGTGTTCTCTGTATCATGTATTGCAGATCTTACAGCATGTACTGTCTGGACAGTGTTCACTGTATCATGTATTGCAGTTCTTACAGCATGTACTGTCTGGACAATGTTCGATGTATCATGTATTGCAGTTCTTACGGCATGTAATGTCTGGACAGTGTTCATTGTATCATGTTTTGCAGTTTTTACAGCATGTACTGTCTGGACAGTGTTCTCTGTATCATGTATTGCAGTTCTTACAGCATGTACTGTCTTGACAATGTTCACTGTATCATGTATTGCAGTTCTTACAGCATGTACTGTCTGGACAGTGTTCGCTGTAACATGTATTACAGTTCTCTACAGCATGTACTGTCTGGACAGTGTTCGGTGTATAATGTATTGCAGTTCTTACAGCATGTACTGTCTGGACAGTGTTCTCTGTATCATGTATTGCAGTTCTTACATCATGTACTGTCTGGACAGTGTTCCTTGTATCATGTATTGCAGTTCTTACAGCATACACTGTTTGGACAGTGTTCGCTGTATCATGTATTGCAGTTCTTGCAGCATGTACTGTCTGGACAGTGTTTGCTCTATCATGTATTGCAGTTCTTACAGCATGTACTGTCTCGACAGTGTTCGCTGTATCATGTATTGCAGTTGTTACAGCAGGTACTGTCTGGACAGTGTTCGCTGTATCATGTATTGCAGTTCTAACAACATGTACTGTCTGGACAGTGTTCGCTGTATAATGTATTGCAATTCTTGCAGCATGTACTCTGGACAGCGTCTGGAAAGTGTTCGCTGTACCATGTATTGCAGTTCTTGCAGCATGTACTGTTTGGACAGTGTTCGCTGTATCATGTATTGCAGTTCTTACATCATGTACTGTCTGGACAGTGTTCGCTGTATCATGTATTGCAGTTCTTACAGCATGTACTGTCTGGACAGTGTTCGCTGTATCATGTATTGCAGTTCTTACAGCATGTACTGTCTGGACAGTGTTCTCTGTATCATGTATTGCAGTTCTTACAGCATGTACTGTCTGGACAGTGTTCGATGTAACATGTATTGCAGTTCTTGGAGCATGTACTGTCTGAACAGTGTTCGCTGTATCATGTATTGCAGTTGCAACAGCATATACTGTCTGGCCAGTGTTTGCTGTATCATGTATTGCAGTTCTTACAGCATGTACTGTCTGGACAGTGTTCGCTGTAACATGTATTGCAGTTATTGGAGCATGTACTGTCTGAACAGTGTTCGCTGTATCATGTATTGCAGTTCTTGCAGCATGTACTGTCTGGACAGTGTTCGCTGTATCAGGTATTGCAGTTTTTGCAGCATGTACTGTCTGGACAGTGTTCGCTGTATCATGTATTGGAGTTTTTACAGCATGTACTGTCTGGACAGTGTTCGCTGTATCATGTATTGCAGTTCTTAAAGCATGTACTGCTGGACAGTGTTCTCTGTATCATGTATTGCAGTTCTTACAGCATGTACTGTCTGGACAGTGTTCGCTGTATTATGTATTGCAGTTCTTACAGCATGTACTGTCTTGACAATGTTCACTGTATCATGTATTGCAGTTCTTACAGCATGTACTGTCTGGACAGTGTTCGCTGTAACATGTATTACAGTTCTCTACAGCATGTACTGTCTGGACAGTGTTCGGTGTATAATGTATTACAGTTCTTACAGCATGTACTGTCTGGACAGTGTTCTCTGTATCATGTATTGCAGTTCTTACATCATGTACTGTCTGGACAGTGTTCCTTGTATCATGTATTGCAGTTCTTACAGCATACACTGTTTGGACAGTGTTCGCTGTATCATGTATTGCAGTTCTTGCAGCATGTACTGTCTGGACAGTGTTTGCTCTATCATGTATTGCAGTTCTTACAGCATGTACTGTCTCGACAGTGTTCGCTGTATCATGTATTGCAGTTGTTACAGCAGGTACTGTCTGGACAGTGTTCGCTGTATCATGTATTGCAGTTCTTACAACATGTACTGTCTGGACAGTGTTCGCTGTATAATGTATTGCAATTCTTGCAGCATGTACTCTGGACAGCGTCTGGAAAGTGTTCGCTGTACCATGTATTGCAGATCTTGCAGCATGTACTGTTTGGACAGTGTTCGCTGTATCATGTATTGCAGTTCTTACATCATGTACTGTCTGGACAGTGTTCGCTGTATCATGTATTGCAGTTCTTACAGCATGTACTGTCTGGACAGTGTTCGCTGTATCATGTATTGCAGTTCTTACAGCATGTACTGTCTGGACAGTGTTCTCTGTATCATGTATTGCAGTTCTTACAGCATGTACTGTCTGGACAGTGTTCGATGTAACATGTATTGCAGTTCTTGGAGCATGTACTGTCTGAACAGTGTTCGCTGTATCATGTATTGCAGTTGCAACAGCATATACTGTCTGGCCAGTGTTTGCTGTATCATGTATTGCAGTTCTTACAGCATGTACTGTCTGGACAGTGTTCGCTGTAACATGTATTGCAGTTATTGGAGCATGTACTGTCTGAACAGTGTTCGCTGTATCATGTATTGCAGTTATTGCAGCATGTACTGTCTGGACAGTGTTCGCTGTATCAGGTATTGCAGTTTTTGCAGCATGTACTGTCTGGACAGTGTTCGCTGTATCATGTATTGGAGTTTTTACAGCATGTACTGTCTGGACAGTGTTCGCTGTATCATGTATTGCAGTTCTTAAAGCATGTACTGCCTGGACAGTGTTCTCTGTATCATGTATTGCAGTTCTTACAGCATGTACTGTCTGGACAGTGTTCGCTGTATTATGTATTGCAGTTGCTACAGCATATACTGTCTGGCCAGTGTTTGCTGTATCATGTATTGCAGTTCTTCCATCGTACTGTCTGGACAGTGTTCGCTACATTATGTATTGCAGTTTTTGCAGCATGTACTGTCTGGACAGTGTTCTCTGTATCATGTATTGTAGTTCTTACAGCATGTACTGTCTGGACAGTGTTCGCTGTATCATGTATTGCAGTTCTTACAGCATGTATTGTCTGGACTGCGTCTGGACAGTGTTCACTGTAGCATGTATAGCAGTTTTTACAGCATGAAC
>JAWPHD010019510.1:0-35396 GCA_037043455.1 Cyrtodaria siliqua | reverse complement strand
TGTGGGGTTGTACTGTTGTCCATCATTTTTGGTGGGTGGAGGGTGTGTGTGGGGGTTGTACTGTTGTCCATCATTTATGGTGGGTGGAGGGTGTGTGTGGGGGTTGTACTGTTGTCCATATTTATGGTGGGTGGAGGGTTTGTGGGGGGGGGGGGGTTGTACTGTTGTCCATCATTTATGGTGGGTGGAGGGTGTGTGTTGTGGGGGTTGTACTGTTGTCCATCATTTATGGTGGGTGGAGGGTGTGTGTGGGGGTTGTACTGTTGTCCATCATTTATGGTGGGTGGAGGGTGTGTGTGGGGGTTGTACTGTTGTCCATCATTTATGGTGGGTGTAGGGTGTGTGTGGGGGTTTGTACTGTTGTCCATATTTATGGTGGGTGGAGGGTGTGTGTGTGGGGGGGGGGTTGTACTGTTGTCCATCATTTATGGTGGGTGGAGGGGTGTGTGTGTTGGGGTTGTACTGTTGTCCATCATTTATGGTGGGTGGAGGGTGTGTGTGGGGGTTGTACTGTTGTCCATCATTTATGGTGGGTGGAGGGTGTGTGTGGGGGTTGTACTGTTGTCCATCATTTATGGTGGGTGGAGGGTGTGTGTGGGGGTTGTACTGTTGTCCATCATTTATGGTGTGTGGAGGGTGTGTGTGGGGGTTGTACTGTTGTCCATCATTTATGGTGGGTGGAGGGTGTGTGTGGGGGTTGTACTGTTGTCCATCATTTATGGTGGGTGGAGGGTGTGTGTGGGGGTTGTACTGTTGTCCATCATTTATGGTGTGTGGAGGGTGTGTGTGGGGGTTGTACTGTTGTCCATCATTTATGGTGGGTGGAGGGTGTGTGTGGGGGTTGTACTGGTGTCCATCATTTATTGTGGGTGGAGGGTGTGTGTGGGGGTTGTTATGTTGTCCATCATTTATGGTGGGTGGAGGGTGTGTGTGGGGGTTGTACTGTTGTCCATCATTTATGGTGGGTGGAGGGTGTGTAGGGGGTTGTACTGTTATCCATCATTTATGGTGGGTGGAGGGTGTGTGTGGGGGTTGTACTGTTGTCCATCATTTATGCTCATATTCTCAAAATGCTTTTACGGATTATTTTTGTGTCGCCTTTTCGAAGAAAAATGCGATACATAGGGATCACTTTGTCGTCCGTCAGTCCATCACGAAAACTTAACGTTGGCTATAACTTTATCATTTCTTCACTTGTTACACCGACAAAATGCTTACAGGCAACACACATTTTCTGCAGAACACCCGTCTAGTCATATTTTATTTGTTAGTCAGATATAATGCTTTACAATAAATGTGTATGTAGAAAAAAAAAACTTTCGGCAATGTCTTTGTGATTTTTTTTCAATCCAATGATATTACTTTCATAGCAATTTTTGAACAATTTTTTTTTTTGAAAACATTTCATCTGGCAAATCTACTGTAAATTACAACAATTCTTAAAAATACACCATTACTTTTAAAATCATTGACCGATTTTCAAAAACTACAATTCATTTTGTTTAAATTAGTAAACAAATTTTAGTTTTATTATTAGCTCTACTGGCCAAGGGCCAGCAGAGCCTATGGGATGGTGTGTTGTCCGTCTTCCGTCGTCCGTTAACTTTTCTTCAAACGACTTCTCCTCAGAAACCGCTTGGCTAATTTTGACCAAATTTCACATGGATGATCCTTAGATGAATGCTTTTTAGATTTGTTAAAATTAGGTCAGCGCTACATCCAAAGATGGCTGCCATTACCATATATGGTCGAAACCTTAAAAAATCTTCTTCTCCAGAACCGCTGGACAGATTTCAACAGTTTTTCTTTTAAAATGATCGCCAAGGCCTAAACTATCAAGATTGTTCAAATAAAGTCCCCGGTATCAAAAATGGCCGTGCCCCGGGGGTCCTATGTTTGTATATTGAGGTTTTGCATGTTTTTCATATAGAAAAAAACTTTAAAAAATCTTCTTCTCTGAAACCACAAGGGACAGAGCCCTCGGGTTACATTTGGCCCCGCCCCAAGGGTCACAGTTTTACATAGGCTTGTATTGGGAAAAACTGAAAAAAATCTTCTTCTCTGGAACCACATGGCACAGAGCTCTCATGTATTACATATAGCATCAGCTTATGGTCCTCTACTAAGTTTGTTCAAATGGTGACCCTGGGGTCAAATTTGTCCCCGCCCCGAGGGTCACAGTTTTACAGACTTATATAGGATTTTTTTTAAAAAAAATCTTCTTCTCGAAAACTTCAAGAGCCAGAGGTTTGATATTTTCATTTATTATAAGCTTATGGTCCTTTACCAACTTTGTTCAAATGGTGACCCTGGGGTCACGTTTGGCCCCGCCCCAAGAGTCACATGTTTTACATAGACATGTATAGGAAAAAAGACTTAAAAAATCTTCTTCTCGGAAACTGCAAGAGCCAGAGGTCTAATATTTTGCTGTTGCTATAAGCTTATGTTCCTTTACCAATTTTGTTCAAATGGTGACACAAATGGGGTCACATCTGGCCCAGCCCTGCGGGGGTCACAGTTGTACATAAATGCTTGTTTTAAATTTTTAAATTTCTTTATTTTTTAATTATTTTTTTATATATATATATTTTTTTTTTATTTTTTTTATTTTTTTTTTATTTTTTTTTTATTTTTTTTTTATATTAGACTTTTTAATTATTTTTTTAAATTTTTTTTTTATTTTTTTATTTTTATTTTTTAAATTTTTTTTTTTTTTTTATTAACTTGGAAAACCAACCAGATGAGACCAGTAATGGCGAAGTTATGACTATATTTTGCCTGTTTAAGATGATAGTCACTTGCTTCATAAGAGCCATATTAGCCAGTAGAGCGTCCACAGGCCCTCTTGGGCCTCTTGTTTGATTGGTTATACAAACTGAACTAAATGTCATACAACAGTTTTATATGGCAGAACATGTTTTCTCCCAATGCCAAACAAAGTCAGAGGCTGGACTTAATTTGGACAAACATCTGGATGCAAGCCTCTTTAAAGTATGAAAATACTTGTGTCACTTTGCAAAATTAGTACATATATCTGTGTTGTTTATTCATATTTACCGTTGACAGGCTAAGGAGACCACCAACTGTGATGCCACAGTGATTTACTTACCACCACAGAACATATATCTATGTTGCAATGTTCCTATTTACTGTTGACAGGATAAGGAGGTCACCAACTGTGATGCACAGTGATTTACTTACCACCACAGAACATATATCTGTGTTGCAATGTTCCTATTTACTGTTGACAGGCTAAGGAGGCCACCAACTGTGATGCCACAGTGAACTTACCACCACAGAACATATATCTGTGTTGCAATGTTCCTATTTACTGTTTACAGGCTAAGGAGGCCACCAACTGTGATGCCACAGTGATTTACTTACCACCACAGAACATATATCTGTGTTGCAATGTTCCTATTTACTGTTGACAGGCTAAGGAGGCCACCAACTGTGATGCCACAGTGAACTTACCACCACAGAACATATATCTGTGTTGTAATATATCTATTAACTGTTGACAGGCTAACGAGGTCACCAACTGTGATGCCACAGTGATTTACTTACCACCACAGAACATATATCTGTGTTGTAATGTTCCTATTTACTGTTGACAGGCTAAAGATGCCACCAACGGTGATGCCACAGTGATTTACTTACCACCACAGAACATATATCTGTGTTGCAATGCTCCTATTTACTGTTGACAGGCTTAGGAGGTCACCAACTGTGATGCCACAGTGATTTACTTACCACCACAGAACATATATCTGTGTTGCAATGTTCCTATTTACTGTTTACAGGCTAAGAAGGCCACCAACTGTGATGCCAAAGTGATTTACTTACCACCACAGAACATATATCTGTGTTGTTATGTTCCTATTTACTGTTGACAGGCTAAGGAGGCCACCAACTGTGATGCCACAGTGATTTACTTACCACCACAGAACATTTATCTGTGTTGTAATGTTCCTATTTACTGTTTACAGGCTAAGGAGGTCACCACCTGTAATACCACAGTGATTAACTTACCACTACAGAAAAAACATCTGTGTTGCAATGTTCCTATTTACAGTTGACAGGCTAAGGAGGCCACCAACTGTGATACCACAGTGATTTACTTACCACCACAGAACAAATATCTGTTTTGCAATGTTCCTATTTACTGTTGACATGCTAAGGAGGTCACCAACTGTGATGCCACAGTGATTTACGCACCACCACAGAACATATATCTGTGTTGCAATGTTACTATTTACGCTAAGGAGGCCACCAACTGTAATGCCACAGTGATTAACTTACCACTACAGAACAAACATCTGTGTTGCAATGTTCCTATTTACAGTTGACAGGCTAAGGAGGCCACCAACTGTGATACCACAGTGATTTACTTACCACCACAGAACAAATATCTGTTTTGCAATGTTCCTATTTACTGTTGACATGCTAAGGAGGTCACCAACTGTGATGCCACAGTGATTTACGAACCACCACAGAACATATATCTGTGTTGTAATGTTCCTATTTACTGTTGACAGGCTAAGGAGGCCATCAACTGTGATGCCACAGTGATTTACGTACCACCACAGAACATATATCTGTGTTGCAATGTTCCTATTTACTGTTGACAGGCTAAGGAGGCCACAAACTGTAGGCCACAAACTGTGATGCCACAGTGATTTACTTACCACCACAGAACATATATCTGTGTTGCAATGTTCCTATTTACTGTTTACAGGCCTGGATCCACCAACAGTGATGCCACAGTGATTTACGTACCACCACAGAAAATAATTATATCTGTGTTGCAATGTTCCTATTTACTGTTGACAGGCTAAGGATGCCACCAACTGTGATGCCACAGTGATTTACTTACCACCACAGAACATAATATTATATCTGTGTTGTTATGTTCCTATTTACTGTTGTCAGGCTAAGAAGGCCAGCAACTGTGATGCCACAGTGATTTTCTTACCACCACAGAACATATATCTGTGTTGCAATGTTCCTATTTACTGTTGACAGGCTAAGGAGGCCACCAACTGTGATGCCACAGTGATTTACGTACCACCACAGTATGCTGCCGCTGCAGTCCTGGAAGCCATCGATGCAGAAATCCCTCTAGTTGTAGTAATAACAGAAGGTATAAATGATCCACCGTGAGGACTGACTTTGTCAATAGTTACACAGTTGATGTTGAAGTTGAAGTGTTTATGTGTATATTAAGGGCTAATGTCTGTTCTAATGGAATAGCCTTAAAGATAGCCTTGTTCAGGTGCTAGATAATCTAACCTTTGGGTGGGATAAATTAATAATTAGGGGCTCCAGTCATGGGCATCTATGAAATTAATTTTTGTGCCCCCGAAATTTTTTCGTAATAATAGCACCATCCGTCCGTCCGTGCGTCCGGATTCTGTCTGTCCGTCCGTCATTCCGCTTTTCGTGTCCGGACTGTACCTTCAAAACCTCTGCATGGATTTTTGATTAACTTGGCACAAATGATCATCATAACAAGACGATGTGTCGCGCGCAAAACCCAGGTCCGTACCTCAAAGGTCAAGGTCACACTTGAAGTTCATAGGTCAAAAACAGGTACACAATTTCGTGTCCGGACCGTAACGTCACAACCCCTGCAGGAATTTTTAAATAACTTGGCACAAGTGATCTACATAACAAGACGATGTGTCGCGTTCAAAACCCAGGTCCGTACCTCAAAGGTCAAGGTCACACTTGAAGTTCATAGGTCAAAAACAGGTACGCAATTTCGTGTTCGGACCGTAACGTCACAACCCCTGCAGGGATTTTTAAATAACTTGGCACAAGTGATCTACATAACAAGACGATGTGTCGCGTTCAAAACCCAGGTCCGTACCTCAAAGGTCAAGGTCACACTTAAAGTTCATAGGTCAAAAACAGGTACGCAATTTCGTGTCCGGACCGTAACGTCACAACCCCTGCAGGGATTTTTAAATAACTTGGCACAAGTGATCACCATAACAAGACGATGTGTCACGGGCAAAACCCAGATCCGTACCTCAAAGGTCAAGGTTACACAAGACGATGTGTTGCGCGCAAAACCCTTGTCTTCAAGGTCAAGGTCAAGGTCAAGGTCACACTTGGAGGTCAAAAGTCAAATTGTGTCCGGTCGATAACTCTGGCATTCATGGAAGGATTTTCAAATAACTTGGCACAAGTGCTCACCACAACAAGATGATGTGTCGCGCACAAAATCCAGGTCTGGCCCCAAGGTCAAGGTCACACTAAGAGGTCAAAGGTCAAATCGTGTCCGGTCAATAACTTTTGCATGCCTTGACAGATTTTCAAATAACTTGGCACAAGTGCTCACCAAAACCAAACAACGTGTCGTGCACAAAATCCAGGTCCATGGCTCCAAGGTCAAGGTCATATTTAGAGGTCAAAGGACACTTCGGGGGCATTTATCACTTATAGTGATATTTCTTGTTTTTTCGAAGATCAGCAGACCTTATATGATATATCATCAACATTTTGAGATCCCTTTGTCTTGATTATAAATTGGAGCACATGTCCCATGAAAAACGTTTCCTATTAGAAGTTTAAAACACTTGAGACACAATCACAAACTAAGATTTACAACTGTTGAATTTACAGTAATACTTTACACTATACTTCTGTCTGATGATCAGGTATCCCGCAGCAAGACATGGTGAGAGTTAAGCACAGACTGATCCGTCAGAGCAAGACGAGAATGATCGGACCTAACTGTCCAGGTATTATCAAGGTGGGTAGTTACAGATCTTGTATATATATAGCACTTACTAGAGAGCCTTACATATGTAATGGTCACAAGCAATGCTCTGGGATCATTCTCCTCTCTTTGAGGGGATCCTTCTCTCCTTGAGGGAATCCTTCTTCTCTCTTTGAGGGGATCCTTCTCTTTTTGAAGGGATATTTCTCCTCTCTTTGAGGGATCCCTCTCTCTTTGAGGGGATCATTCGTCTCTCTTTGCTTCTCTCTTTGAGGGGATCCTTCTCCTCTCTTTGCTTCTCTCTTTGAGGGGATCCTTCTCCTCTCTTTGAAGGGTTCCTTCTCTCTTTGAGGGGATCCTTCTCCTCTCTTTGAGGGGATCCTTCTTCTCTCTTTGCTTCTCTCTTTGAGGGGATCCTTCTCCTCCCTTTGAGGGGATCCTTCTCTTTTTGAAAGGATCCTTCTCCTCTCTTTGAGGGATCCTTCTCTCTGAGGGGATCCTTCTCCTTTCCTTGAGGGATCCTTCTCCGCTCTTTGAGGGGATCCTTCTCCGCTCTTTGAGGGGATCCTTCTCCTCTCCTTGAGGGATCCTTCTCCTCTCCTTGAGGGATTCTTCTCTCTGAGGGGATCCTTCTCCTTTCCTTCAGGGATCCTTCTCTCCTTCAGGGATCCTTCTCTCTTTGATGCTGCTCTAATTAACCTATGATTATGTCTTAATGTTATAATATTCATCCTGCATACCACACTGGATCATTTATGGATCCTTCTTCTCTTTTTGAAGGGATTCTTCTCCTCTCTTTGAGCCGATCCTTCTCCTCTCCTTGAGAGATCCTCTCTTTGAGGGGATCCTTCTCCTCTTCTTGAGAGATCCTTCTTTCATTGAGGGATCCTTCTCTCTTTGAGGGGATCCTTCTCCTCTCTTTGAGCCGATCCTTCTCCTCTCCTTGAGAGATCCTCTCTTTGAGGGGATCCTTCTCCTCTTCTTGAGAGATCCTTCTCTCATTGAGGGATCCTTCTCTCTTTGAGGGGATCCTTCTCCTCTCTTTGAGCCGATCCTTCTCCTCTCCTTGAGAGATCCTCTCTTTGAGGGGATCCTTCTCCTCTTCTTGAGAGATCCTTCTCTCATTGAGGGATCCTCTCTTTGAGGGGATCCTTCTCCTCTCTTTGAGCCGATCCTTCGCCTCTCCTTGAGAGATCCTCTCTTTGAGGGGATCCTTCTCCTCTTCTTGAGAGATCCTTCTCTCATTGAGGGATCCTTCTCTCTGAGTGGATCCTTCTCCTTTCCTTGAGGGATCCTTCTCTCCTTCAGGGATCCTTCTCTCTTTGAGGGGATCCTTCTCCTCTCTGTGATGCTGCTCTAATTAACCTATGATTATGTCTTGATGTTATAATATTCAACCAGTTAACTCCTGCATACCACACTGGATCATTTGTGGAGTGTTGTAAAACACGGTTCATTTTGTTCATCCAGATGATTTATATTGTCAGAGAGAACATTCTTTCAGATTCTTTGATCAATTTTGTATTTGTAACCTTGTATTAAAATGACATTGTGTAACAATCCTTAAACTTGATTCTTCCTATTTCCAGCCAGGTGAATGTAAAATAGGAATTATGCCGGGTCATATTCACCAAAAGGGAATAATTGGTAGGTAGACTGTACTAACATTCCGGTCTTCATTACATGGCAGTCAGTAATCACTTTGTACTCTTAGGTGTATTAGGCTGAGTGTGTCTTTAAAATATAAACTGTCTTTCTGAGGTAGCATTTATTTAAAAATGACGAAATTAGTTTTGTATTAAAATATTTTTTTACACTCAACTTCCTTAGGGCTGTTCCAGAAATTATGACGTCCCACCCGCGGACGGCAAACACTTTATATTATATTGAATTACAAAGGTGGTTGTACAAAAAAAAAGGTAGATGGGAGTCATTGACCTAAACTGTTGGTATATAGGTGTCGGGGTGTCAACAAATTTTGGTATATGGGTATCAGGTTGTCAAAAAATTTTGGTATATGGGTATCAGGGTGTCAAAAAATTTTGGTATATTGGTCTAAAAAGGCCAATTCATGAATAATTTCCAGCCTCTCTGCAGAATTTACGGTATTTCCCTAACAGTATGGTCGCCGCAAAGAAAGAGAAGTAATTTACACACAGAGAGAAAGACATAGAAGGACAATATATGTGTTATATATAAGCATGCTCTACCCTTCAGATATTTTTAGCTCTACTGATCAGAGATCAGCAGAGCTTATGCCGTGGTGCGGCGTCCGTCGTCCGTCTGTCCGTCTGTCCGTCTGTCTGTCTGTCCGTAAACTTTTATTTGTAGCGACTTCACAGCTGAAACTACTGGATGGATATTCATGAAACTTTACAGAAATGTTGCCCATAAAGTCTAGTTGATCCTAGCAAAAATTCATGTTGATGTGAAATCCAAGATGGCCGCCAAAGCTAAAAATAGAGTTTTAAAATACAAGTTTGTAGCGACTTCTTCTTGAAAACTATAAGTGATATTGATATGGGACTTTTTCTAAAATGATCAGCATGACATGATGTTGATCCTAGTCAAAAATCGTTTTGATTCAACGTTAAACATGGCTGCCAGCGGCCATCTTTGTTTACATAGAGTTATATAGTAAAAAGTTGTAGCGACTACTGCTCTGAAACTACTTGGCGGATTGTCATGCAACTTTACAGGAATGTTGCTCTTGATGTCTAATTGATCCTAGAAAAATTTCAGGTCGGCCGGAAATTCAAGATGGCCGTCACAGCTAAAAATAGATTTTTAAAAAATAAGTTTGTAGCGACTTCTTCTTGAAAACTATAAGTGATATTGATATGGGACTTTTTCTAAAATGATCAGCATTACATGATGTTGATCCTAGTCAAAAATCGTTTTGATTCAACGTTAAACATGGCTGCCAGCGGCCATCTTTGTTTACATAGAGTTATATAGTAAAAACTTGTAGCGACTACTCCTCTGAAACTACTTGGCGGATTGTCATGAAACTTTACAGGAATGTTGCTCTTGATGTCTAATTGATCCTATCAAAATTTCAGGTCGGCCGGAAATTCAAGATGGCCGTCACAGCTAAAAATAGATTTTTAAAAAATAAGTTTGTAGCGACTACTTCTTGAAAACTATAAGTGATATTGATATGGGACTTTTTCTAAAATGATCAGCATGACATGATGTAGATCCTTGTGGAAAATTATTTTGATTCGACGTTAAACATGGCTGCCAGTGGCCATCTTTGGTTACATAGAGTTATATAGTAAAAACTTGTAGCGACTACTTCTCTGAAACTACTTGACGGATGTTCATGAAACTTCACAGGAATGATGCTCTTGATGTCTAGTTGATCCTAGAAAAATTTCAGGTCGGCCAGAAATTCAAGATGGCCGCCACAGCTAAAAATAGATTTAAAATAAATAAGTTTGTAGCGACTACTTCTTCAAAACAATAAGAGATATTGATATGGGACTTTTTCTAAAATGATCAGTATGACATGATGTTGGTCCTTGTCGAAAATCGTTTTGATTTGACCTTAAACATGGCTGCTTTGTTTACATAGAGTTATATAATGAAAACTTGTAGCGACTACTTCTTTGAAACTACCTGACGGATTTTCATGAAACTTCACAGGAATGTTGCTCTTAATGTCTTATTGATCTTAGCAAAATTTCAGGTCGGCCGGAAATTCAAGGTGGCTGCCACAGTTAAAAATAGATTTTCAAAAAACAAGTCTGTAGCGACTACTTCCTGAAATCAAAATCAATCAGTAGAGCTTCAAGGTCATTGACCTCTTGTTATTTAAAGAATCCTTTTGTGGAAAATAGGGACCGGAGAATATATAAAAGTGGGTGCCGCAAATTTGACTTGTCCCCAGATTTTGGTGATAAAATCCGAGTACACCGAAATGAAACAACAATAACGGATGTTGTTGATTTTCTGTCGAACGCACATTTATTAGAATAAGTGTCTGCAGGCCTCTTGTTTTTATTTTTTTTTACGCGGTTCTTTAAATAACAAATACCAGACAAGTATAATAAATTGACCATTTGAAAACCGGTGTGTTTGTTCATGTTCATTGTTCGTTTTGCTCATATTTAATAGCAAAATAGTTCCTAGAAATAAACTCATGAAAGTTGATTGTATTCTCAATCTTGCATTTGAGTCCAGAAATGTATGGATTTTATTACGATTAGTATAAGTGCAACGCCGTCACTGCAGTCTGTTGTTTGCTCTTGACAGTTTCAGCTAAAAAAATAACTTATGTGATTGGAGTCCAGTCTACACTAGTTCACTGTGCACTGGGCTGCGCAAGCTCACTAAAAAGTCAGAAATACGCAAATTGGGTCAGACATAAGCAAGCAACAATTGAACACATAATTATTATGTTGGATATATATAATGATTGTACAGAAGACGATGTTTTTTATGTGATCTCTTAATTTATTTTATTATATATAAATCAAGTCAACAATACATTCAAAAAATAAATACAGTTGTATATTAAAGCACTTACAAACTGGTTTAAAACATTAGACACAGATGTTTTTATAAGGGCTGTTCCAGAAATTATGACGTCCCATCCATGGATGGCAAACACTTATTTTTTACATGGGTTGCCGTATTTACACGGGTCGCCGTGTTTTTATTATATTGAATTACATGGGTGGTTGTACAGAAAAAACAAATGGTAGGTGGGTGTCACTGACCTAAACTGTTGGTATCAACATCAGTTGTCAACAAATGTTCGTACATGGGTTCAAAAATAATTAATTGGGTCGGTCAGGGTCGAAACAAATTATTTAACGATAACATCCGAATGATATCGAAATTTGATGGACAAGTCTATTTGCCAGGGTCAACAAAATTTCTGGCCCGTCTGCAGAATTTACGATATTTCCATAACTGCATGGTCGCTGCAAAGAAAGAGAAGGTAATTTACACACAGAGAAACATAGCAAGACGGTATATGTGTTATATAAGCAAGTTATATAACCTTCTATTCAGCCCCATTCCCAATGCCAAATATAAGTATTTTTTCCCAATTTCAAAAAAAACACTGCCATTTCAGTTTTCTACCGACATCTCCAAGCTGAGATGTCCAGTAAACTACCTAAGTTTGGCAGAAATAAATACACACAACCCTGAACTAAATAATAATAAAACAAATATTCGTTTTTATTTTCACGATAGTTTGTTGAATTCCATTTTCACTGTGAAAACAATGGAAAACAACATGATGTTCGAGATGTTACAATGTATGGTTTCCCACTAGACCGTGTATGGTTTCCCACTAGACCGTGTGTACGGTCCTTTGCACTTCGAATGAAAATGTAAAATCAGGCGTCCTTGTGGACATTATTTGCTGGTATAAAATCAACATTAAAACAGACATGGTATTGTTTATTTTACACATCATCATACACATCACATCATTATTCGCATTATAATTTGAAGCGTGAATCATTAGATTGCACTTCCGTTTTTTGGATATTCTAAAATGCGGCGTTTTTAATTAATAAAATGCGGCGCTTTTAGATATCGTCAGTAATATTGAGGAGAATAGACCGGTATCATCAATAAAGTTAATATTATTTATTTATAAGACAATAAAACATTAATTTGATATCTTTTTTAAATATTTATTACAATAATTTACATATTCTAGTTCTGTTAATTTATAATAAAACTCATTAAAAAGTACAATTTATAATTTAATATATAACTTGGACAATCCTTATCATTTTTCTAGCTCTTAATGTTTTTTTAAATGAAAGAAAGAACAAGGAATTTAATTTTGCTTAATTCACAACATTGAATACTGAGTTTGACTTTCGCGAGTAGACACTAACTAAACTTTGTGTTGGGGAATGATATATTTGTTTAATTAAAAAGGTCTTTATCAGTTCTATAGTTTTTACTAAGTTTTCTTCCAAAAATTGGTATAATAAAGCAGGAAGTAAGTATACACATAAACAAGTATACTTCCAGCAAGGGGCCCAGTTGGCCAACTACCAAAAATGTTAAGCTTCATCCCTGAAGTGTATGAGAAGTTCAAAATAACTTGTATTTTACAGCAATATTTTGTTCTGATAATTCCCAAATCCTGTATTTTGTCGATAAAAATATTTCCCAATTTTGCAATTTTCTCATGACGAAAATTTCCCAATTTCTTCAGGGGCCCTTTTCCCAAAATACCCATAAAAAGGCCTGCTTGTCTCCCGATTTGACAATAAAACCAAGGACACCGAAATGAAACAGAATGGCTGACGACAAGGTTGTTATTTTCTGTCGAACGCACATTTATTAGAGTACCTGTGCGGTCGTGTAGAATTTTATTTTGATATACATGGATGGCCATATACAAGTTTAATGGAATTACATGGGTGGCCGTATAGAATTTTAATTCAATTACATGGGTGACGGGGGTAAAAAAAAAAGGTGCCTTTTATGGGGGGAACATCATAATTTCTGGAACAGCCCTAATATGAAAAGGTGGCATTAACGGCTCTGACAAGAAACTAGACGAGCATTTCAAAGTATTAATATATAGCATTATAAAGTATTACCATAAAATGAACTTGCATCAAAATATTATAGTATTCAAGTGTGTAAGAGATTTTTTGAAATGCAATTTAATTTCATGGGTGGTCGTGTAGACTTTTATTTTGATGTACATGGGTGGCCGTATAAATTTTTTAATGGAATTACATGGGTGACCGTGTACAAGTTTAATTGAAATACATGGGTGGCGGTGGTAAAAAAAAGTGCTTTCTATGGGGGGTACGTTATAATTTCTGGACCAGCCCTTACAAGTTTAATAAGTTCATAATTAATATTTGGAATTAAATTGTAAAAAAAAAAGGTCATAAGCCTGTTAGGCTTTTGATCTGGCTGAGTTACAGAATGTAAGGTGAAATTAGTTGAATATTGTTATTCCGTTATCATTTAATATAATATTCAAATAAAGATATCCCTTAAAAAAATATTCTGTGGCTTAGATAAATTATTGCCTCTGGTTGCAGGTATTGTATCCAGATCTGGTACATTGACATATGAGGCTGTACATCAGACCACACTAGCTGGCCTTGGACAGACCCTGTGTGTAGGAATAGGTGGCGATCCATTCAACGGCACCAATTTTATTGACTGTCTGGAAGTGTTCCTCGACGATCCGAAAACTGAAGGTTAGCTGTTACTGCTACATTAATGGCCCGTAATAATCATTCACACAATCTCTACAGCTGAATTTAAAAAAGATAATGATCATGGTTATGTAGACCAGTCACCAAGCAAGATGAATTATTGTCTAGTTTAAATATCAGCTTTACTCAAACCCTCAAAGTAAACTTAATTCTTGTGTATGTGTTTGTATTACCGGTTATTGCAATTTGAAAAAAATCCACATGATTACCCTGTGAGTCATAACACCCTCTTAGGCAACTTGTTTAAAAGTAGAGGTTCACAACAGTCTGTAGTATGCTGGTCTAGTGGCCACCAGTTTGAGGTGTTTTTTTTATCAATATCCAGCAGATACATTCAGTATATTTTGTCATAGGAATTAGACTTAAAAACAGCTGTATATATACATTGAACATTACAGGCCCACTCTCCATTTACAGCTAGATAAAAATAGAACCTTCTCACCTGCAGAATTGAAGAGTTGCTGCACACTGTTGATAGTTGTCAACCACCACTCTGGTAGCTCCTGAAACAATACAGGGATGGAGATGATGACCTGTAATGAACAAGACGAAAATGACAAAATGAACATTAATTCAGAGAGGGTGGAGAGTGGGGGGAATTTTTTCTGGATAAGTAGTGGTCTTATTCTCGGTCGGGGATCACACTGGACCCTAAAAAGGAACTATAAACCTAGACAGTAGACATACCCTGTACTGTAGGAGCTGTTTTTAGTTTTCATTTCTGTTGTGTTTTCAGGCATTGTGTTAATTGGAGAGATAGGAGGGCAGGCTGAGGAGAAAGCTGCAGAATATCTTAGACATAATAACAGAGTAAGATTTGCCTCCCTTTGAAATATCATTTGAACAGAATTTCTTTTATTTTAAGTGTTTCCTTAGTAAATTGTTAATATGAAGTAAATACATAGGTGAACTGTTATTAAAATGACATGTTACACTACATGGCATGTGTAATACACTTAACAATGATATACGAAGTGCCTGACCCAGTGGGCCTATTAAAAAACATCAAATATATACCAGTATGAATCCTCGGTTGATAGTAAGTATATCCTCTCACTCTTCACACACATTTATCCTGACTGTTCACACACATGTTCATCTACCGTGACTGTTCACACACATGTTCATCTACCGTGACTGTTCACACACATGTTCATCTACCGTGACTGTTCACACACATGTTCATCTACCGTGACTGTTCACACACATGTTCATCTACCGTGACTGTTCACACACATGTTAATCTATCCTGACTGTTTACACACATGTTCATCTACCCTAACTGTTCACACACATGTTCATCTACCCTGACTGTCACACACTATCTACCCTGACTGTTCACACACTATCTACCCTGACTGTTCACACACTATCTACCCTGACTGTTCAAACACATGTTCATCTACCCTGACTGTTCACACACTATCTACCTTGACTGTTCACACACTATCTACCCTGACTGTTCACACACATGTTCATCTACCCTGACTGTTCACACACGTGTTCATCTACCCTGACTGTTCAAACACATGTTCATCTATCCTGACTGTTCACACACGTGTTCATCTACCCTGACTGTTCACACACATGTTCATCTACCCTGACTGTAACACACTATCTACCCTGACTGTTCACACACTATCTACCCTGACTGTTCACACACTATCTACCCTGACTGTTCAAACACATGTTCATCTACCCTGACTGTTCACACACTATCTACCCTGACTGTTCACACACTATCTACCCTGACTGTTCACACACTATCTACCATGACTGTTCACACACATGTTCATCTACACTGACTGTCACACACTATCTACCCTGACTGTTCACACACTATCTACCCTGACTGTTCACACACTATCTACCCTGACTGTTCACACACTATCTACCCTGACTGTTCAAACACATGTTCGTCTACCCTGACTGTTCACACACTATCTACCTTGACTGTTCACACACTATCTACCCTGACTGTTCACACACATTTTCATCTACCCTGACTGTTCACACACGTGTTCATCTACCCTGACTGTTCAAACACATGTTCATCTATCCTGACTGTTCACACACGTGTTCATCTACCCTGACTGTTCACACACATGTTCATCTACCCTGACTGTTCACACACATGTTCATCTACCCTGACTGTTCACACACATGTTCATCTACCCTGACTGTTCACACACGTTTATCTACTATGACTGTTCACACACATGTTCATCTACCCTGACTGTTCACACACGTGTTCATCTACCCTGAATGTTCACACACATGTTTATCTACACTGGCTGTTTACACACATGTTCATCTACCCTGACTGTTCAAACACATGTTCATCTACCCTGACTGTTCACACACATGTTCATCTACCCTGACTGTTCACACACATGTTCATCTACCCTGACTGTTCAAACACATGTTCATCTACCCAAAGAATAGACGTTACACATGTTCAGTAAAGTAACTCGGACTTCCATTTAGGCAAAATTATGCCCCTTTCAACCTGCAACCTAACCTAGCCTAACTTGGCGAATTATTGACCTATGGTTAGGGAACTTTGTACAGTTTCTCCCTATCAATTATCCACTGCAGAGATTTGCCCCTTTTCATAAACTTTAACAATTAAAAAAAATCTGCTCCATAAATCATGAAGGATTAATCTTCAAACTTTATAGATTGTACTTGCTGAAATTAGCACACGGCAGCGATGGAACACCCTTCAAGTCTCATACCATGTGTACATATACTTTCTAGTTTCTACAAAGACAGTTATTAAGATACATGATACAAAGCTACACACCTCTGGCATTCAGCTCTAAAGATAGCAGGTCTGAGGAATAACAATCTCTTATATGCTTTGAGCTTGAAAGTTCCAATATAAACTTGCATGTATACAACAGAAATAATTTCTGTATATTTGTAGATTTATATACTTTGTTCCAATTTAGTTTCATTTGTTGTCACACAGTATAATACAAAACAAAATCCCTGCAATTATATGATATGTATTACTGTATAATAAAAACAATGGTCTTGATTATTTCAGGGACCCTCTGCAAAGCCAGTAATATCATTTATTGCAGGTCTGACAGCTCCCCCTGGGAGACGTATGGGTCACGCAGGAGCTATCATCGCGGGTGGTAAGGGTGGTGCAGTGGAGAAGATCGAGGCATTGAGGGCAGCTGATGTTATGGTAACCATGTCCCCGGCACAGCTTGGTTCAACCATGTTGGAGGTACTATAACGCAGTAGATCATTCATATACATATATTGTAAATTGGTATCATATTTCCCGTAATAAGAGCGCCTCCCTTAATCATAGCTCCCCCATCACTAAGAGCGCCTCCCCAAGTCATAGCGCCACCCTCACTAAGAGCGCATCCCCTAGTCATAGCGCCCCCTCACTAAGAGCGCCTCCCCTAGTCATAGCGCCTTCCCTAGTCATAGCGCCCCCCTCACTAAGAGCGCCTCCCCTAGTCATAGCGCCCCCTCACTAAGAGCGCCTCCCCTAGTCATAGCGCCACCATCACTAAGAGCGCCTCCCCTAGTCATAGCGCCTTCCCTAGTCATAGCGCCTTCCCTAGTCACTAAGAGCGCATCCCCTAGTCATAGCGCCCCCTCACTAAGAGCGTCTCCCCTAGTCATAGCGCCACCATCACTAAGAGCACATCCCCTAGTCATAGCGCCCCCTCACTAAGAGCGCCTCCCCTAGTCATAGCGCCCCCTCACTAAGAGCGCCTCCCCTAGTCATAGCGCCTTCCCTAGTCATAGCGCCCCCCCCCCCCTCACTAAGAGCGTCTCCCCTAGTCATAGCGCCCCCTCACTAAGAGCACCTCCCCTAGTCATAGCGCCCCCTCACTAAGAGCGCCTCCCCTAGTCATAGCGCATCCCCTAGTCATAGCACCCCCTCACTAAGAGCGCCTCCCCTAGTCATAGCGCCTCCCCTAGTCATAGCGCCCCCCTCACTAAGAGCGCATCCCCTGGTCATAGCGCCCCCCCATAGTCATAGCGCCCCCCTCACTAAGAGCGCATCCCCTAGTCATAGCGCCCCCTCACTAAGAGCGCATCCCCTAGTCATAGCGCCCCCCTCACTAAGAGCACATCCCCTAGTCATAGCGCCCCCTCACTAAGAGCGCCTCCCCTAGTCATAGCGCATCCCCTAGTCATAGCGCCCCCTCACTAAGAGCGCCTCCCCTAGTCATAGCGCCTCCCCTAGTCATAGCGCCCCCCTCACTAAGAGCGCATCCCCTGGTCATAGCGCCCCCCCCATAGTCATAGCGCCCCCCTCACTAAGAGCGCATCCCCTAGTCATAGCGCCCCCCTCACTAAGAGCACCTCCCCTAGTCATAGCGCCCCCCTCACTAAGAGCGCCTCCCCTAGTCATAGCGCCACCATCACTAAGAGCACCTCCCCTAGTCATAGCGCCACCATCAGTAAGAGCGCCTCCCCTAGTCATAGCGCCCCCATCACTAAGAGCGCCTCCCCTAGTCATAGCTCCCCCCTTCACTAAGAGCACCTCCCCTAGTCATAGCGCCACCATCACTAAGAGCACCTCCCCTAGTCATAGAGCCCCCCTCACTAAGAGCGCCTCCTCTAGTCATAGCGCCCCCCTCACTAAGAGCACCTCCCCTAGTCATAGCGCCACTATGAGGGGAATTGTCAGGGCGCCACTATGAGGGAAAATGCCCGGGTGCCACTATGAGGGGAAATGTCCGGGCGCCACTATGACAGGAAATGTCCGGGCGCCACTATGAGGTGAAATGTCCGGGCGCCACTATGAGGGGAAATGTTCGGGCACCACTATGAGGGGAAATGTCCGGGCGCCACTATGAGGGCAAATGTCCGGGCGTCACTATGACGGGGAAATGTCCGGGCGCCACTATGAGGGCAAATGTCCGGGTGTCACTATGAGGGGAAATGTCCGGGCACTACTATGAGGGAAATGTCCGGGTGCTACTATGATGGGAAATGTCCGGGCGCCACTATGAGGGGAAATATCCGGGCACCACTATGAGGGGAAATGTCCGGGTGCTACTATGAGGGGAAATGTCCGGGTGCTACTATGAGGGGAAATGTCAGGACGCCACTATGAGGGGAAATGTTCGGGCACCACTATGAGGGGAACGCCACTATGAGGGGAAATGTCCGGGCGCCACTATCAGGGGAAATGTCCGGGCGTCACTATGACGGGGAAATGAGGGGAAATGTCCGGGTGCCACTGAGGGCAAATGTTCGGGTGTCACTATGAGGGGAAATGTCCGGGCGCTACTATGAGGGGAAATGTCTGGGTGCTACTATGAGGGGAAATGTCTGGGTGCTACTATGAGGGGAAATGTCCGGACGCCACTATGAGGGGAAATGATCGGGCACCACTATGAGGGGAAAGCCACTATGAGGGGAAATGTCCGGGCGTCACTATGACGGGGAAATGAGGGGAAATGTCCGGGTGCCACTATGAGGGCAAATGTTCGGGTGTCACTATGAGGGGAAATGTCTGGGCGCTACTATGAGGGGAAATGTATGGGCGCCACTATGAGGGGAAATGTCCAGGCGCTACTATGAGGGGAAATGTCCGGGCGCTACTATGAGGGGAAATGTCCGGGCGCTACTATGAGAGGAAATGTCCGGGCGCTATGTCCGGGTGCCACTATGAGGGGAATGTCCGGGTGCCAATATGAGGGGAAATGTCCGGGCGCCACTATGAGGGGAAATGTCCGGGCGCCACTATGAGGAAAAATGTCTCGGCGCCACTATGAGGGGAACGCCACTATGAGGGGAAATGTCCGGGTGCTACTATGAGGGGAAATGTCCGGGTGCCACTATGAGGGGAAATGTCCGGGCACCACTATGAGGGGAAATGTCCGGGCGCCACTATGATGGGAAATCTCCGGGCGCCACTATGAGGGGAAATGTCCGGGCGCCACTATGAGGGGAAATGTCCAGGCGCCACTATGAGGGGAAATGTCCGCGCGTCACTATGAGGGGAAATGTCTGGGCGCTACTACGAGGGGAAATGTCCAGGCGCTATTCTGAGGGGAAATTTCCAGGTGCCACTATGAGGGGAAATGTCCGGTTGCTACTATGAGGGAAATGTCCGGGCGCCACTATGAGGGGAAATGTCCGGGCGCTACTATGAGGGAAATGTCCAGGTGCTACTCTGAGGAGAAATGTCCAGGTGCCACTATGAGGGGAAATGTCCGGGAGCCACTATGAGGGGAAATGTCCGGGTACCACTATGAGGGGAAATATCCGGGTGCTACTATGAGGGGAATTGTCCGGGCGCCACTATGAGGGAAAATGTCCGGGAGCCACTATGAGGGGAAATGTCCGGGCGCCACTTTGAGGGTAATATGCATTATTTCAGATTTGGTTGTATTACATACGATTTTTTTTTAACATTTAACAATGTACAGTGATACAAAATTTAAAAAAAATAAGAGCAAAAGCAGTGCTTATAGAATTTTATTCTTTGGATTTTGTATGTAAAATCAAAATATATTTCTTCTGTACTCGTTTATAAATGTACATTCAAGGGAAATTAAACACTTTTCTTCCGAAAGTCTCTTAATACTAGGGTTAGGACAGTTTTATTACTTGATTAACAGTACTACAGATTTTAAAGCAGTTTTGGGGTATTTTAGCATTTAAATTTGAAAAATTGGCATCTATAATAAATTAGTGAAATCAGCATTGAAAATGTACCATTCAGTACAGAAGTGGGATTTGTTATATTTGTAAGTCAAACTAGTGTTGTTCCGATTAATCGATTTGAACAATCATCGATCAGTTATGCCTTTGATCTGAGTAATCGATTACAATTTTTCATGCTGGCATGATCGACTTTACTCAGTTGTTGAAAGCTCAGTTGTTGAAAGTTTATTGTATTAAAACATACAGGAAAATAAAATGAGTTATAATTTTGCAACAAGTAATTACATGTTTATAGTGGTTATCACAACTTATTTTTATGCAGTGGTGCGGTGTCCGTCATCCGTAAACTTTTTTTGTGGCGAGTACTCCTCTGAAACTACTAACTGGATGGATTTTCATGAAACTTTACAGAAATGTTGCCCATGAAGTCTAGTTGATCCTAGATAAAATTCATTTGATGTGAAATCCAAGATGGCTGCCAAAGATAAAAATAGATTTTTAAAAAACAAGTTTGTAACGACTACTTCTTGAAAATTATAAGTGATATTGATATGGGACTTCTTCTAAAATGATCAGCATGACATGTTGTTGATCCTTCTCGAAAATCATTTTGATTCGACATTAAACATGGCTGCCAGCGGCCATCTTTGTTTACATAGAGTTATATAGTAAAAACTTGTAGCGACTACTCATCTGAAACCACTGGAAGGATTTTCATGAATCTTCACAGGAATGTTGCTCTTGATGTCTAGTTGGTCGTAGCAAATTTTCAGGTCGGCCAGAAATTCAAGATGGTCGCTACGGCTAAAAATAGATTTTTTAAAAAACACGTTTGTAGCGACTACTTCTTGAAAACTGTAAGTGATATTGATATGGAACTTTTTCTAAAATGATCAGCATGACTGCCATCTTTGTTTACATAGAGTTATATAGTAAATACTTGTAGCGACTACTCCTCTGAAACTACTTGAAGGATTTTCATGAAACTTAACAGCAATTTTGCTCTGTATGTGTAGTTGATCCTAACAAAATTTCATGTCAACTGGAAATTCAAGATGGCCACCATGGCTAAAAATAGATTTTTAAAAAACAAATTTGTAACGACTACTTCCTGAAAACTATAAGTGATATTTTGATATGGGACTTTTTCTAAAATGATCAGCATGATATGATGTTGGTCCTTGTTGAAAGTTATTTTGATTCGACGTTAAACATGGTTGCCAGTGGCCATCTTTGTTTACATAGAGTTATATATAAAAACTTGTAGCGACAACTCTGAAACTACACAACATATTTTCATGAAACTTCACAGGACTGCTGATCTAGCTTTCAGAACCTGCCAGTAGAATTTCAAGGCCATTGACTTCATGTTTAAAAATATATGTTGGTCAGTTTCATTCAATTCCTTTTATTACCAGAACATACTTGAAATGTGATCATTTTCTTCATTATAGTCTGAGAAAGACTTACACCTGTCTTTTATAGTGGCGATGTTTAATTGATTAATGATCGATCATCTGTCGGTTAAATATTTTGATGATCGATCATGAATTTTCAGCCGATTCCCAACACTTGTCAAAACCATGATTAGTCTTCACACTTCTTTGCCATGAAAGCTTGGGCCTAACTAAGGAAAAGAGGAGTATTAAGTAAAGATATTATTGAAAAGTACATCCTCAACAAAACAAGTTTCAGGCTTGTGTATTATGTGTAATTATTGCCAGGCTGTTAAACATACATCCTCAACAAAATGAGTTTCAGACTTGTGTATTATGTGTAATTATTGCCCGGCTGTTAAACATACATCCTCAACAAAACGAGTTGCAGACTTGTGTATTATGTGTAATTATTGCCCGGCTGTTAAATACCGAAATATTTTTTACCTGAGACATGAAATTAGTTCACCAGAGAGCAATTCCTGCGCAGGTTTATCATGTAACATGATTCGTATTGAACATAAGTACAGGTCGGTTTATTTTTATTTTCATTCTGTATTTGCAGGCAATGAAGCAGCATAGAAAATAGAAGAAATGCCATTGTACATATGTATGAAGGTCCGGCTGTTAGTGTTTTGTAATTTATACCTTGATTGAATTGTTAATTATATCTGTGATACTGGCAGATATTGGTGAAAGATTATCAAATATTGCATGTGAAGTTGAATATGTTTCAGAGGACGTGTTGTTCAGTTCATGTTAAAGACAATTTAGCCTGGTATATGCTTTTAAATTATAGATATTTATAAAGTCATATATTCCACATGCTGTTGTGCGGTTTTGGGCAGATTGACTATCAACCATAGAATTACACCAGCATATGCATATACGTATCTACTTTAACAGATGACTGGATTTATACTGGATTGTGTTTGAAAAAACACATCTGAAAACATGTCTAGAGTGAATTGTACGTCAATGAAATATTTAAGTATCATGGTTGTTGCAGACCACCCATCGGAATGAAAAAGTGTCAACTTAGTTTAAACTTATAATATTTAGAGACTGTTTATAATATTAACTACAATGCATATAAAATAAATGTGTGCTGCTAGCACATCAAATTTAAAAGTCGATTTCGCTTTAAGTATTTCAAATTCCTTTGTTTTGCAATTTGTTTTGTTTTTAACTCACCTCACTAGTGAATTGGCATTACTCTACAGAGCTCTAGATAAGCGCGTATCTGCGTAATTTACGCAAACAAATGAGCCAAAAAAATGCAAAAAGATTCTATGCATATTAAAAACGAAAAAAAAGGAAAACACAAAACGTTTATTTCTATGTGTATCGAAACGTAAATACACCATGCTTCTCAATCTCCATCTTCTAAATTAAATGGTGTGTTTGATTGTCGAAGTGTTCCATACTCGTCAAGACATTTGTAGAATATGTTCCTAGTACTGTATGATGCAAGACTCGATTAGAACATATTGAGAACGAGTCTTTGTTTGACAAAATGAATATTTCAGAGACGGGTTTTGGGTTATGAATTGAGGTATAGTTAATAGGTACTGTAATCAAGTCTGTATTGATATCCTGTCAAATTTTCCTGTAAAATACAAAAAGATGTTGGATAAAAGTGTTTGCGGAACGAAAAAATGCATAATCATTCCAAACCAATAATATTTCATTTGATTGATCAAAGTGTTTCAAAGTCGAAAAAAAAACACGATGGAAGCACTATTACAGAGAAAACTATTGCCGGCTGTAAGTTAGAATTCCCATGGCTTGTAGTTGAGACTTAACGGGGATGGTGTTAATGCGAAGAGTTTTTTAAAATGCATATCATGTACCAATGCTAGGATGCAAAATGTCTGGGCGGGCGAAGACTCATCAAATTTGCAAATTTCAAATGTGTAAAGACATAATGGCAGTCGTGAACACATTGATGCTAGTAAACGAGCAGAAATGGTAAAATTGAGCAAACTTTCCACTGACAAAAATGGCTACTGGGGATCAAAAAACATCAGATGACTTGAGTTTATTTCGAACAGTGTACTATGCTGCCAAGGCAGAGATCCCTAGTGAAAAGGTGAATGGGTTGCTCGAGTTACAAACAATGAATGGGGTGTCTATACTGTACCAAAACCTTAGCTGGTGTACGATCACAGACATACAGAAAGCTGTTTGTGGAGTCTTTTGCAATTTTGCACTTAAACTGTTAATAAAACTCATTTATGATCACATCAAGTGATTTTGCAGTCATAATATAAAACAATGTTCAGGTCATATAAGAAGACCGTAACATGGTTCAAGTAAGAATAAACCAATAAGTCTAGTCATATAAGAAGACCGTAATATGGTTTAAGTAAGAATAAACCAATAAGTCTAGTCATATAAGAAGACTGAACATGGTTCAAGTAAGAATAAACCAGTAAGTCTAGTCATATAAGAAGACTGAACATGGTTCAAGTAAGAATAAACCAGTAAGTCTAGTCATATAAGAAGTACCGTAACATGGTTCAAGTAAGAATAAACCAATAAGTCTAGTCATACAAGAATACCGTAACATGGTTCAAGTAAGAATAAACCAATATGTCTAGTCATATAAGAAGTACCGTAATATGGTTCAAGTAAGAATAAACCAATAAGTCTAGTCATACAAGAATACTGTAACATGGTTCAAGTAAGAATAAACCAATATGTCTAGTCATATAAGAAGTACCGTAATATGGTTCAAGTAAGAATAAACCAATAAGTCTAGTCATATAAGAAGACTGAACATGGTTCAAGTAAGAATAAACCAGTAAGTCTAGTCATATAAGAAGTACCGTAACATGGTTCAAGTAAGAATAAACCAATAAGTCTAGTCATACAAGAATACCGTAACATGGTTCAAGTAAGAATAAACCAATATGTCTAGTCATATAAGAAGTACCGTAATATGGTTCAAGTAAGAATAAACCAATAAGTCTAGCCATATAAGAAGACCGTAACATGGTTCAAGTAAGAATAAACCAGTAAGTCTAGTCATATAGGAAGTACCGTAACATGGTTCAAGTAAGAATAAACCAATAAGTCTAGTCATACAAGAAGACCGTAACATGGTTCAAGTAAGAATAAACCAATACGTCTAGTCATATAAGAAGTACCGTAATATGGTTCAAGTAAGAATAAACCAATAAGTCTAGTCATATAAGAAGACTGTAATATGGTTCAAGTAAGAATAAACCAATAAGTCTAGTCATATAAGAAGTACCTTAACATGGTTCAAGTAAGAATAAACCAATAAGTCTAGTCATACAAGAAGACCGTAACATGGTTCAAGTAAGAATAAACCAATAAGTCTAGTCATACAAGAAGACCGTAACATGGTTCAAGTAAGAATAAACCAATAAGTATAGTCATATAAGAAGTACCGTAATATGGTTCAAGTTAGTCATACAAGAAGTACCGTAACATGGTTCAAGTAAGAATAAACCAATAAGTCTAGTCATATAAGAAGACCGTAATATGGCTGAAGTAAAAATAAACCAATAAGTCTAGTCATATAAGAAGACCTCAACATGGTTCAAGTGAGAATAAACCAAAAAGTCTTGTCACATAAGAAGATCGTAACATGGTTCAAGTAAGAATAAACCAATAAGTCTAGTCATATAAGAAGGTCGTAACATGGTTCAAGTAAGAATAAACCAATAAATCTAGTCATATAAGAAGACCATAACATGGTTCAAGTAAGAAAAAAACAATAAATCTAGTCATATAAGAAGACCACAACATGGTTCAAGTAAGAATAAACCAATAAGTCTAGTCGTATATGAAGACAGTTACATGATTCAAGTCAGAATAAACCCCAATAAGTCTAGTCGTATAGGAAGACCGTAACATGGTTCAAGTAAGAATAAACCAATAAATCTAGTCCTATAAGAAGACCATAACATGGTTCTAGTAAGAATAAACCAATAAGTGTAGTCATATAAGAAGTACCGTAACATGATTCAAGTAAGAATAAAGCAATAAGTCTAGTCGTATAAGAAGACCGTAACTTGGTTCAAGTAAAAATAAACCAATAAGTCTAGTCGTATAAGAAGACCGTTACATGGTTCAAGTAAGAATAAACCAATACGTCTAGTCGTATAGGAGGACCGTAACATGGTTCAAGTAAGAATAAACCAATAAGTCTAGTCGTATAAGAAGATCAAGTTCAAGTTAAAATAAACCAATACGTCTAGTCATATAAGAAGACCATAACATGGTTCAAGTAAGAATAAACCAATAAGTCAAGTCATGTAAGAAGACCATAACATGGTTCAAGTAAGAATAAACCAATAAATCACGTCGTACAAGAAGTACCGTAATATGGTTCAAGTAAGTCATACAAGAAGTGCCGTAACATGGTTCAAGTAAGAATAAACCAATATGTCTAGTCATATAAATGGTTCAAGTAAGAATAAACCAATAAGTCTAGTCATATAAGAAGACCGTAACATGGTTCAAGTAAGAATAAACCAATAATTCAATTCATATAAGAAGACCATAACATGGTTCAAGTAAGAATAAACCAATAAGTCTAGTCATATAAGAAGACCGTAATATGGTTCGATTTAGAATAAACCAATAAGTCTAATCATATAAGAAGACCGTAATATGGTTTAAGTAAGAATAAACTAATAAGTCTAGTAATATGGTTCAAGTAAAAATAAAACAATAAGTCTAGTCATATAAGACGACCGTAACTTGGTTCAAGTAAGAATAGACCAATAAGTCTAGTCATATAAGAAGACCATAACATGGTTCAAGTAAGAATAAACGAATAAGTCTAGTCATATAATAAGACCATAACATGGTTGAAGTAAGAATAAACCAATAAGTCTAGTCATATAAGAAGACCGTAACATGGTTCAAGTAAGAATATACCAATAAGTCTAGTCATATAAGAAGACCATAACATGGTTCAAGTAAGAATAAACCAATAAGTCTAGTCATATAAGAAGACCGTAATATGGTTCAAGTAAGAATAAACCAATACGTCTAGTCATATAAGAAGACCGTAACATTGTTCAAGTAAGAATAAACCAATAAGTCTAGTCATATAATAAGTACCGTAATATGGTTCAAGTAAGTCATACAAGAAGTACCGTAACATGGTTCAAGTAAGAATAAACCAATAAGTCAAGTCATATAAGAAGACCATAACATGGTTCAAGTAAGAATAAACCAATAAATCTAGTCATATAAGAAGACCATAACATGGTTCAAGTAAGAAAAAAACAATAAATCTAGTCATATAAGAAGACCACAACATGGTTCAAGTAAGAATAAACCAATAAGTCTAGTCGTATATGAAGACAGTTACATGATTCAAGTCAGAATAAACCCCAATAAGTCTAGTCGTATAGGAAGACCGTAACATGGTTCAAGTAAGAATAAACCAATAAATCTAGTCCTATAAGAAAACCATAACATGGTTCTAGTAAGAATAAACCAATAAGTGTAGTCATATAAGAAGTACCGTAACATGATTCAAGTAAGAATAAAGCAATAAGTCTAGTCGTATAAGAAGACCGTAACTTGGTTCAAGTAAAAATAAACCAATAAGTCTAGTCGTATAAGAAGACCGTTACATGGTTCAAGTAAGAATAAACCAATACGTCTAGTCGTATAGGAGGACCGTAACATGGTTCAAGTAAGAATAAACCAATAAGTCTAGTCGTATAAGAAGATCAAGTTCAAGTTAAAATAAACCAATACGTCTAGTCATATAAGAAGACCATAACATGGTTCAAGTAAGAATAAACCAATAAGTCAAGTCATGTAAGAAGACCATAACATGGTTCAAGTAAGAATAAACCAATAAATCACGTCGTACAAGAAGTACCGTAATATGGTTCAAGTAAGTCATACAAGAAGTGCCGTAACATGGTTCAAGTAAGAATAAACCAATATGTCTAGTCATATAAATGGTTCAAGTAAGAATAAACCAATAAGTCTAGTCATATAAGAAGACCGTAACATGGTTCAAGTAAGAATAAACCAATAATTCAATTCATATAAGAAGACCATAACATGGTTCAAGTAAGAATAAACCAATAAGTCTAGTCATATAAGAAGACCGTAATATGGTTCGATTTAGAATAAACCAATAAGTCTAATCATATAAGAAGACCGTTATATGGTTTAAGTAAGAATAAACTAATAAGTCTAGTAATATGGTTCAAGTAAAAATAAAACAATAAGTCTAGTCATATAAGACGACCGTAACTTGGTTCAAGTAAGAATAGACCAATAAGTCTAGTCATATAAGAAGACCATAACATGGTTCAAGTAAGAATAAACGAATAAGTCTAGTCATATAATAAGACCGTAACATGGTTGAAGTAAGAATAAACCAATAAGTCTAGTCATATAAGAAGACCGTAACATGGTTCAAGTAAGAATATACCAATAAGTCTAGTCATATAAGAAGACCATAACATGGTTCAAGTAAGAATAAACCAATAAGTCTAGTCATATAAGAAGACCGTAATATGGTTCAAGTAAGAATAAACCAATACGTCTAGTCATATAAGAAGACCGTAACATTGTTCAAGTAAGAATAAACCAATAAGTCTAGTCATATAATAAGTACCGTAATATGGTTCAAGTAAGTCATACAAGAAGTACCATAACATGGTTCAAGTAAGAATAAACCAATAAGTCAAGTCATATAAGAAGACCATAACATGGTTCAAGTAAGAATAAACCAATAAGTCTAGTCATATAAGAAAACCGTAATATGGTTCAAGTAAGAATAAACCAATAAGTCTAGTCATATAAGAAGTACCGTAACATGGTTCAAGTAGGAATAAACCAATAAGTCTAGTCATACAAGAAGACCGTAACATGGTTCAAGTAATAATAAACCAATAGGTCTAGTCATACAAGAAGACCGTAACATGGTTCAAGTAAGAATAAACCACTAAGTCTTAGTCATACAAGAAGACCGTAACATGGTTCAAGTAAGAATAAACCACTAAGTCTAGTCGTATAAGAAGACCGTAACATGGTTCACGTAAGAATAAACCAATAAGTCTAGTCGTATAAGAATGTATGTTACATGGTTCACGTAAGAATAAACCAATAAGTCTTGTCGTATAAGAAGATCGTAACATGGTTCAAGTAAGAATAAACCAATAAGTCTAGTCCTACAAGAAGACCGTAATATGTTTCAAGTAAGAATAAACCAATAAGTCTAGTAATATAAGAAGACCGTAATATGGTTCAAGTAAGAATAAACAAATAAGTCTAGTCATATAGGAAGACCTTAACATGGTTCAAGTAAGAATAAACCAATAAGTCTAGTCATATAAGAAGTACCGTAATATGGTTCAAGTAAGTCATACAAGAAGTACCGTAAAATGGTTCAAGTAAGAATGAACCAATAAGAATAGTCATATAAGAAGACCGTAATATGGTTCAAGTAAGAATAAACCAATAAGTCTAGTGATATAAGAAGACCGTAACATGTTCAAGTAAGAATAAACCAATAAGTCGAGTCATATAAGAAGACCATAACATGGTTCAAGTAAGAATAAACCAATAAGTCTAGTCATATAAGAAAACCGTAATATGGTTCAAGTAAGAATAAACCAATAAGTTTAGTCATATTAGAAGACCGTAATATGGTTTAAGTAAGAATAAACTAATAAGTCTAGTAATATGGTTCAAGTAAGAAGTACCGTAATATGGATCAAGTAAGTCATATAAGAAGTACCGTAACATGGTTCAAGTAAGAATAAACCAATAAGTCTAGTCATATAAGAAGACCGTAATATGGTTCAAGTAAGAATAAACCAATACGTCTAGTCATATAAGAAGACCGTAACATTGTTCAAGTAAGAATAAACCAATAAGTCTAGTCATATAATAAGTACCGTAATATGGTTCAAGTAAGTCATACAAGAAGTACCGTAACATGGTTCAAGTAAGAATAAACCAATAAGTCAAGTCATATAAGAAGACCATAACATGGTTCAAGTAAGAATAAACCAATAAGTCTAGTCATATAAGAAAACCGTAATATGGTTCAAGTAAGAATAAACCAATAAGTCTAGTCATACAAGAAGTACCGTAACATGGTTCAAGTAAGAATAAACCAATAAGTCTAGTCATATAAGAAGTACCGTAACATGGTTCAAGTTAATAGTCAAAATGAAGGGTAAAATACTGATGAAAAAAATTGACGATTAAAAATCCAAAATATAAAAAAATGATGGGTAAAAAAACAAATAGCAAAAGTCTTGTCTAACGTCTGTCATTAGTTTGCCGTCATTATATATATTTAAAAGATAAATATAGAAAAAAATTAATGGAAGGCAAGTAGTGTCAAGTAGAATATGAGGCAGTTCGTGATGAAAGCCAAGTCAATAAACGAAAAAGATTGCAGGCTGAAATGGATTATTATCAACGAAAGCTAAATAAAAACAGGGTAGAGCTTCTTGAACTAAAATACACGATAGCAAAATGTAGAAAAATAAAACGTACCATAATGCTACTTTTCCTGTTCGATTTTATATCTATATTTAAAAGATAAATATAGAAAAAAATTAATGGAAGACAAGTAGTGTCAAGTAGAATATGAGGTAGTTCATGAGGATTTTATGGATACCAAAGAAAGCCAAGTTAATAAACGAAAAAGATTGCAGGATGAAATGGATTATTATCAACGAAAGCTAAATAAAAACAGGGTAGAGTTTCTTGAACTAAAATACACGATAGCAAAATGTAGAAAAATAAAACATACCATAATAGAATACGATATGTATAGCGATGATGAAGACTACTGTCCGGTTCCGTCTGACTTTGCTTGATGATTTCAAATGTTTTAGTTATTAGTTATTTTATAAAAGGAAACTGGATTAGAATATTATTTTTATTGAATTGATAAACCCGATTGAAAAGTAGTATATATTATTGCGGTACTTGCGTTGTTTTCCCAAGCAGGGGTTTACTCAAGCAATTTAAAATGTGTTAAAGGCTTTGTTCAACAAGAATATCAACATTTTTGCTAGCTTTTGTAAACGATGGTGTGCTTGAGACAAGAGTTAACACATTTTTAAGGCTTGGGTTCTGAGGCCCTGCGAAGGGAAAATTGTCCTGATACCGGCATAATATATACTACTAACGTTTGTATATAGCAGCGCTTCAAATAATTTTGAGTATAGTTCTCATCAAAATAAAAATAGTGAATACCAGGCTTTTCGTCTCAGTACTATCGTACCTCTAAAATTGTCTATATTTCGCGACCGAAAATATCAAATGTCTTCTTTTTGCGGCTGAAGTGTCGTCTTTTTAACGTGGGGTTCTGTCGTCTTCTCGCCCTTATTAAAAATGTCGTCTTTTCGTTCTGTCGTTCTGTCGTCTTTTCGCGCTGCATTTGTCGTCTTTTGATCCCGTCGTCTTTTCGGGGGCGAAATAACGAAAAGACGAAAAGTCGACAAATGGCAGAAAGCAGCCACAATAGAAACCACTTGGCCAGTTTTGTTCAAATTTCACATGGATGATACTGAGGTAAATATCTTAAAATTTTACAAATTAGATGAGTCATCCAAGATAGCCGCCATTATATATGGTCAAAACTTTAAACAATCTTCTTCTCAAGAACCACAAACTTCTTCTCAAGAACCACTGAACAGATTTCGACAGATTTTCCTTAATAATGATCTTCAACCCCTAGACTATACAAAATAAAGTTCCCGGGGACAAAAGTGGCTGTGCCACGAGGTTCCAAAGTTTGTATATAGAGAGTTTACATGTTTTGCATTGAGATATAGGAAAAAACTTAAAAAATCTTCTCCCCAGAGACCGCTTGGCCAATTTTGACCAGATTTCACATTGATGATACTGAGGTCAGTGCCTTTCAAAGTTTTACAAATTAGGTCAGTGCGATTTCCAAGATGGCCGCCATCTCCAACCTCTAGACTATAAAGGTTAAAATCAAGTAAAATCATAAGCTTGTACATAGATATTTACTCGTATAATCTTCTTCTCAAGAACCACTGAACAGTTTTCGACAGCTTTTCCTTATCAATGATATTCAACCCCTATAATATACAAATGAAGTTCTCGGGGTCAAAAATGGCTGTGCCACGGGGTTACAAAGTTTGTATATAGAGAGTTTGCAAGTTTTGCATTGAGATATAGGGAACAACTTAAAAAATCTTCTCCCCAGAGACCGCTTGGCCAATTTTGACCAGATTTCACATTGATGATACTGAGGTCAGTGCCTTTCAAAGTTTTACAAATTAGGTCAGTGCGATTTCCAAGATGGCCGCCATCTCCAACCTCTAGACTATAAAGGTTATGCAAATAAAGTCCCCGGGATTAAAATATTTGCGCCCGTGGGTCCAAATTTTGGCTGTTTTGCATAGACTATATGTACATGTATAGGGAAAAACTTAAAAATTCATCTTCTCAGAAAACTGCTTGTCACAGGGCAAACAAATTGTGTTCGAATGGTGACTCTGGGGTAAAATCTGGCTCCGCCCTGTGGGTCATAGACTTATTTAAGAGTTACAGAGGAACATTTTTAACAAATCTTCTTCTCTGTAACTACTTGAGCTAGAGGTCTAATATTTTGCATGCAACATTAGCTTATGGTATCACTTTTATTAATTTTAATTATTGACATTCCTTCTTTTTTTAGAAAAAAAATAAATAAAGGTCCTGGGAAAAAACCCAATCATGTCCCAGGAATCATGAGCTTGTACATAGAGATTTACAATACAAACTATTTAAACCATATTAAGCTTAAACAAATAATGCTAGTTGTTACATAAATCCGCATATCAGGTGAGCGATTTAGGCTGTGTTACTTATATTATAAGCATAGAGTATCAATACCTGCCGCGATAGGCCTAGGTTATCAATACCTGCCGTAATGGGCCTAGACTATCAATACCTGCCGTGATAGGTATAATCCATTTCTGAACTCGTGGCGAAACATATGTTGCACCAATGCTCTTCTTGACCCTGCTCCTCAATACGTTGTTATACCCCCGCTTTCACAAAGTGAAGTGGGGGCTAAATAGGAATCACGTTGTCCGCAACGTCCTGTCGCGTCCCGTCCCGTAACACATGTTTGTCCCGTCGCGACACGTCCCATAACACATTTTAATTACTTGAAATTCCCCAAACAATTTTGAATGGGTTGTTCTCAAGCTTCATTTAAACATAACAACTGATGACCTTATGTCCCTCTACATCACCCATTGTTGATTGCCGAATTTATTACAGAATTATCGCCTTTATTTGACTTAAAATTGAAGCAGGGGTATTCATCACCTTCTAGTTATACCTACTTTGTTGATATAGGGTGTCAAGAAACATTCAAATCTACCTCAAATCTACCACTAACCTCCCCCTCCCGCCCCAAAATCCACATCAAATTCACCCTTTATAGTGGTAAAACGTTGTTATTGTACCATTTATCGCAACAAATAAATCATTGAGCAAAATGAAGATATTGGTAGTTTATGACCGAATTAAAGAAACTAACCCTCCAAACAACGGAGGAAACTTCGTGGTGTGGTGTGTGTGTGTGAGAGTGTGGGTGGATAGGGGGAAAAGTGAGGGTGAAAATAATAATAATGATAATCTCGGCACAACTAGACCAGAATTATGGGAAACGTTCAGTGACGGAATTAAACAATTACATTAAACAATCCCATCCAGAATGTGCAGAACTATGTACAAACTGCCATGGTGGGTGAATAGAAAACTCGGCAAGACACTCAACAGGAAAACACGACTTCACAATTCATGGAGAAAGAAAGTAAACTGGTAAACAGTAAACAAATACAGACAGTGCCAAAAAGAGTACAAACGCCAATTAAGACGAACATAATGGGATCACATACATGATGTTATGCAAGATGACCTTAGTTCAAACAACTTGAACCTTCCTGGAAATATGTCAAATCCAAACGACAGGACAACATATAATAGCCACAGACTCGACATATAAAGCAAATGTTCTAGTGGATCAGTTTGAATCTGTCTTCACAAAGAATACCGGCTCCACTCTACCCGAAGTCAAGACCAAGAAAACGATACCGGAACTCCCTAAACGAGAAATCACTTCAGCATGAGTACTTACATTCCTTCAGAGCCTGAATAAATCCAAGGCTTTGTGACCCGACGCCATCTCCAACATCGTACTTAACATATGTGCAAATGAACTGGCTAGCGGCCTGAGTGTCATATTCAGTTTTCCCTGGATTCTGACATCCTTCCACTGTCGGGAGAAATGGCAACATCATCACTGTGTTCAAGTAAGACACCTGCCTGAAAACGATATCGACAAGTATCGTTGGCTTCCAAACTATTAGATCACATCCTCTGTATCCATCTACTCAAACCAGTTGAAAGACAAAATGTACTCACTAACTAGAACCATGGTTTTAGCTCTGGCTAGTCCATTTATTCGCCGATGACCTTTTACTATTTAGAGTGATTAAATCCTTAGAAGACCACGTGACTTTACAAAAAGAATCTTCAGGGACTTGGAAACTGGACTGACACCTGGGGAATGCACTTCAACGGCAAGAAATATTACACCAAACTCTTATTCACATGTGTATTAACTGGATAAGACCATTATTCAACATATGTCTCCTCAAACCCATATCTCGGACACCCAATTTCAGAAGATCTCACTTGGAAAATGCACATTAAACTTCCTGTCTGAACCAATGAAGAAGCCAAAATAGCACGTGGCACCTTAACTTTCATTCTAACTCCTCCCTCAAACATGCATTGATTTTGATGAGAATGTAATATTGTATGCTTTTAATATAAGACGCAAAGTCCTACACTAATGTGGTAATGAATAAATACATAACACGAGCTGTGTTGGTACGTCTTCTTTATTTGACCACGTGCATAGAAGTCGAGATTAACATTTATCAGTTGGCGAAAGTTCCAGTATTAGAATGCATGATGGGTAGAGTTATAGACTGGCTATAGACAAATACTGTTACAGAGAATACAGTCAAAAGAGTCATAATGAATAACAAAATGGGATTATACTAATGAGGTTTAAAAAAGCAAAACAAAACAAAAAACGTATAAAAAGCTGATTGCGAATTCAACATTTTTACTGAAAAATCTAAGTAATCTAGGAGGGATAATTCAGGTAAAATACACGACAGAGTTACGGTTCTAGTCATATAACATTGTGTAATGATAATAAACATGGGTGCCAAGTTATTCGTTAAAAACTTTAAACCAAAAACGTCAATCAAAACGTCAAAACGCACAGATAGACAGACATACATACAGACGGACGGATGGACGGACGCACGGACAGACAAGACA
>JAWPHD010019509.1:0-35397 GCA_037043455.1 Cyrtodaria siliqua | reverse complement strand
TTGGAAAAAGAAGAAGAAGAAGAGAAGAAGAAGAAGAAGAAGAAGAAGAAGAAGAAGAAGAAGAAGAAGAAGAATAAGAATAAGAATGATTTGATAGAAGAAGAAAAAGAAGAAGAAGAATAGGATTCGATAGAAGACGAAAAAGAAGAAGAAAAAGTACAAGAAGAAGAAGAAGAAGAAGAAGAGAAGAAAAAGTACAAGAAGAAAAAGAAGAAGAAGAAGAAGAAAAAGAAGAAGAAGAAGAAGAAGAAAAAAAGTAGAAGAAGAAGAAGAAAAGTCCAAGAAGAAAAGTCCAAGAAGAAAAGAAGAAGAAGAAGAGAAAGAAGAAGAAGAAGAAGAAAAAGAAGAAAAATAAGAAAAAGAAGAAGAATAGGATTTGATAGAAAAAGAAAAAGAAGGAAAAAAGAAGAAGAAGAAGAAAGAAGAAGAAGAAGAAGAAGAAGAAGAAGAAGAAGAAAAAAGAAAAAAATGAGATGAAGAAGATAATGAAGAAGAAGAAAAAGTGGGAAAAAGAAGAAGAAAAATAATAATAAAAAGAAGAAGAAGAAGAAGAAGAAGAAGAAGAAGAAGAAGAAGAAGAAGAAGAAGAAGAAGAAGAAGAAGAAGAAGAAAAAAAGAAGAAAAAGAAGAAGAATAGGATTTGATAGAAAAAGAAAAGAAGGAAAAAGAAGAAGAAAAAAGAAGAAGAAGAAGAAGAAGAAGAAGAAGAAGAAGAAGAAGAAGAAGAAGAAGAAGAAATGAAGAAGAAGATTAAGAAAAAGATGAAGATGAAGAAGATAATAAAGAAGAAGAAGAAGTGGAAAAAGAAGAAGAAAAATAATAAGAAAAAAGAAGAAGAATACTAGAAGCGAGAGGAAGAAGAAGAAGAAGAAAAAGAGAAGAAGAAAGAAAAAGAAGAAGAAGAAGAAGAAGAAGAAGAAGAAGAAGAGAAGAAGAAGAGAAGAGAGAAGAAGAAGAAGAAGAATAACGAGAAAAATCAGAAGAATTGATTTGATAAAAAACAGAAGAAGAAGAAGAAGAAGAAGAAGAAGAAGAAGAAGAGAAGAAGAAGAAGATGAAGAAGGAAGAAGAAGAAGAAAGACAAGAAGAAGAAGAAGAAGAAGAATAACTTAATGAGATGAAGAACAGGAAGAGAAGTAGAAGAAAAAGAAAGAAGAAGAACAGAAGGATATGATAGAGTCGAAAAAGAAAAGTCGAAACAATGACCCGTATGCTCCTATATTTCCGTCCTTATTACGACGATGTCTACTTGGTCATTTTTCAGCTTTATAGTGCTGTCACACTGAAATACAAGACAGACAGGACGTGGTACCCCAACCAGTTATAATATACTGACACCGTGTCGACCAGTCCTAGAACTACCCTTTATGTGCTGAACGTCAGGTCACGCAAGAGAGCAACTATACCATTTTTACGAAGTCTTTATTATGACCCGGCCGGGGATTGAGCCCACGACATGCAAGGCGGACGCTCTACCACCCCGTAAACGTGTTGATAGTATTAAATTTCGAAGTTATAACTCGTATGCGGCGTATGCTTGTTTTTTCTCTAAATTGTTATGTTTTAAATAGTTATACTTATCATGACCTTGTTTAATACCACTAGACCGCCATTTTTATTTAACGTGCACGTACAATTTTATATTACTTTGTTGACTTACCTCTGATGTCCCACATGTACATATCAATTATGTATCATTAACACTTAATCCTCATATACATAATTTTATATTAGCCGTTCATATTTAGCTTTCCTGTGAATTAAAGAATCCATAGTTTAGTTATATTCGTTTAACTAAAATATAAACTTCGAGTCGATCGATAGTTTCTAAATAGTTTCTAAATATATCGTATTACGTCAGAGGATAACCAAGACACTCATTGTCACTGAATGTAATATGATACTAGACCCTTTGTTGTGTCTGTTCGTGAATAGAATATAATATAATATGTTTGCGTCTGTTCGTGAATAGAATAGAATATAATATGTTTATTCAGAAAACCACTACATACAAAAGGTGTCTTCCATATATAGACAAGAATATATAGACAAGATATTCATTTAACAAGTAAGATAAATATCTTAACTATAATAATAACATAACTATCTTATTGATAACGATGAGGTTATAAAATTACATATCAGCTTTTGTGTTCTATTCCCTTAAGTCTCTCAGCACATATTCTCCACGATTTGACAGACCACTTGTTTTAAATAATACTCCGGGCGGGAGACATGCGAATATATTTGTGGTTACTTTCGAAATAATTAGTGATACATTGCTTTGTTATTCTATTCTTATTTGAACTAAAGACCTGATTTAAATGGAACCTTAATATTAATTTAAACCGGTAGATAGGGTGATACGCATGATGCACTATGTAAAAACGCTATTGTATATTACTGAGGATAAAATTGAACGTTGTTTGAAAACTGATCAACGGGATCAACATAGTATAGGTTCTTTATAGCCGAGAGAAAGGATACATGAATCCGGAAACCTGCCCTACTCTTTTCCTGTGGTTCTTTAACGTATTCTGAGGATAGACTCCACTTCAGGGAACTGCCCGGTGTACGTACCCATCCGATGGACGAGGCTAAGTGAAACCAGCATAAGACCGATTATACCAAACACTCATTCTTATCATTCTTATCCATATTTGACCTCAGATATGTTACCCAAAGCTTAGATAACTTTAATAAATAAACACCTTAATCTTCAGAAGCTCAAACATTTAATATTCCGTTCTTTGCTCAGATGTCACTAACATTTAGAGCTCACGTTGAATAAAGCCAACAGTTCGGATACTAAAGCAGCATTTCTCGACCTACATCTCTCGATTTCTAATGATTTCATACATACTAAAATATATGATAAGAGAGGTGACTGTAACTTCTGACATCGTAAACAATCCACATTTGGATGGGTATTTACCTCGTGCATATATCCCAGCTCATTCGTTTTGCTCCCAGCTCATTCGTCTTGCTAGAGGTTGTAATGATGTTAAAAACTCATTGATCGAAATATAGTCTTCACAAACTATACTGAGCAAAAGTAAAAAGTACCTCTTCTCTTTCCTTTATTATATAGACAGCAAAACAGGAAATAATAAATGAAGTATATAGAATAATTAGATCGACCACCACCTAAAGTCCAAACAAATGTGTGTTTTTTGAAAAGTTCATAGCACAAGGGAGTTATCACCCTTTTTCTTAAACCATGCATTTTTGGTAAAAACACCAACTCTACAAACATTACATTAATTTGTCCAAGACAATATTCTCAAGACGTTGCTTTTGAAAAAAATTGCAGAAAACACAACACCGATTGTGTAGCTAGCAGCTTTTGATAATCAAAATTCATTAATTTACCTTCCTTTAAGGTTTCCATAGCATCCATAAAAGAGTATTGCTTTGCAAAACTGAAATTTTTTAAAGGAATATTTAGAACTCAGTGAAGTGTGCTTAAAAACATCAAACATTGTTTAATTAAAGCGCTGTTCAAGCTGTCCTACGCCTTCAAAAACTGGCCTATGGGAATACCAGCAAAAAAAGGAGGTACTTTTTGTTTGTGAGTATATGTAGATCTTTCTCAATATACTATCGCCGCAACGAAAACCTACTGGAGAAGTATAACATCAACCTTAAAACATTTCTGCGATTAGTCAATCTTTTTAATATGGAGATGTGGTCTACAAACTTCGGAAGTCAAAGGGATCTGACGGGTGTTTTGACCACTTTACAAATGTAATCAGGAATTTCATCAAAAACTGTATACGACCCTTTAGTATTGCAACGCAATTCATGTTTATGACTCCTCTACAGTTTCACTTACCCCTTGTGCGATGACATGACAACTTCTAGTGAGTCTATGATTGCGCCTGCTGAAACACGGACAAAGGGAGGTCGGTGCATGAACTTTCGTCCCAAAATAGTTTTGATCGTGCCCTAGATTGTTTTTTCTCTTTTCTTTCAACTGTTGTGTTTTCTCAGTACACTTCTAGATACGTCATGGGATGTTTCTAATTATGTTTTTATATATATTTACAACACAATTTAAGTCTATTGTTTTCTAAACTATTTGGATGTGGACTACATTATTAGAGATTTTCTATTGAAGAATGTACTTTTATTTCCACTGTTTTCTCATTTTGGGCGTTGACGACATGATAATAACGAGGTTGTGTACACATAAAATCGGTTTAAGCTAACCTGTATGCCTTATTGCCTACTGACCGTTCCAAGTCGGCAACCCTGTCTTTACCACTCTTTATGTTTCGTATTGTCCTTTTCATTGACATTTTAAATATGCTCATATTTCGGTTTGTGGTGCAGTGCGGATGGCATTGCGTTTAGTTGCTGTGGTTTCTATAGGACTATTTTCTCATTTTTATATGTGTATTTATCATCAATAGTCATTGTTTTTCGCACCAAATTGGGCGTTGTATATTGTAAGGACATTGTATTATGTCGGTTAATAGCTATTCATAGCTAATGTTATTGGTTTATATGCAATACCGACTTTAATAAATGTTATATCTTGTATCTTGTGTATAAGATATTATATAACTGTATATAAGGCAAGTGGGCGTGTCCCTAGCATAGCAAAGGAGTGGTTTTAAGCTTGGTTTACTGCCAATTTCAAGCTTATGAAACATGGTCGAAACCCGTATATAGGGACATCATGTTGTAATGCCTTATCACTATAGCTGTATATAGGATAGTAAATGGGACATCATTTTTAATTCATGCGTCGTTGTTGCAATTTTGATAGTCTTTAACAAAAAATATTTCGCTCAACACGGGATAAGAACTCGAGACAATCCGTAAAGATAACATTCACCCACAGAGTCAGCTGAGAAATACTTTAATTATATATTCGTTTGATAATGGACTTTTCGTTATTTCTCAATGTTATTTCAAATATTCTTATGTTAGAATTTGTAAACTATATTTTCTGGTGTGTTTTAAGATCGTTGGTAATGTAAATTACAAAAGTATGTAATTCGAAACGCATTAAAATACACACAAAACGTGAACAAAGGATAATGTCTACAAATATATATATATATGCATATAAAACATGTTAACATGACGTCGAGCACTATAAATATTATAATACACTAGTGTAATATATATGCAAATGAAAGCATTCTGTCTCTGATTACAATATATGCATTTATTCACTTGATTATATTTCCTATTACTTTATTTACAAACTAATAGATGCATATTACATGTTTTTTATGTAAGGTTTGATGAGGGATGGCCCACCCCGACCCTCACAAACCTATTACGGGGTGAATAAATGGATCACCAATAATCTGGTGATTGAAATTAAAAAAAAAAAATATATATTATAATACACTAGTGTAATATATATGCAAATGAAAGCCGAACCATCGGAAAATTTCTTTGCAATTAGATATTATTATTGACCTTCAAGCTCGTGAAAAACATCTGGAAAACCGTAAATATATATCAGTTTTATAGATTTTTAATTTATTTTCCTGCGAGCGACAAATTAACACCAACATTACACACCCATTCACTGAAAAATATCATGGCATATGCGAGATGTGAAAACGTGACCTTCGGATGGACAATCCATTAGCCTAACACTGTACTATACAGTCAGCTGATAAATAGCGTTATTTGTATCGATATATAGCCAAATAAATTGTACTTCTATGCAGCTTTTTTTTTTAAAAAAATATTCTCACGTTCAATATTGATCCAGATGATGGTAATTAAAAATGAAAATAGCATAATCGTGTACTAGTTTAACTAATATGTATACAGCTACAAACATTAGTAGTATCAAATCAGCATAACTTCTCTACATTTCGGTGCATTTTGTTTTCACAACCAATGTTATATTCTGACGTTTGTACTGTTACTCGGGTTTTATTTCGACTTTTTTAATGTTATCCGGGTTTTATTCCAGCATATTCCTCAGAATATGATGCCTGTTTTTTAATTTTGTATTTTGACTTGTCACCTGTGATACGCAGGCTGCATAACCATTGATCCAAAATTAATTCCATTTTGTTTATTTCGCCCATTGTTTTCTTGATTAGGGCAGAACATTTTGATAAAAACTGGGACCATACGCCATCGGCCATTGAATGGTGTGGAAATACCTCATTGAAGAGTCCATGTTCACCGGCATATGCATACCATCTTCAGGCTGGCTCAAATTTTTGTACCATTGATATTTTAAATATTGAGTTCTGCTCAACCCGTGGCTAGTGAACGGTAGCACGCACTTTTCATTACCGTTCATGAACAGCCTCAATCAAACCCAGACTGCAATACGTTTCGTGTATTGATCGTGTTCGGCGATTTTCAAATTTCTCCTTTCATACTCGTTTTTATGTACTGTTATCCGGATGGTGTTCAAATATCGAACACGTTTCTGATATCGACGCATGTAAATTATTATTATTGATTTGAATTGGATTTTATAGTCGCACCAACAGCTAAGGTCATATGGCGACTTTTCCAGCTTACCTTGATGGAAGAAGACCCCAGTGACCCCAGGACAATTTTCGTGCACGGGCGGACACTGGGATAGAACCACCGAAGTTCCGTAAGCCAGTGGAAAGCTTCCTTACATAAAGGTTCCTAGCCCATGAGTGATCGTTTAAATAGAGATATAACAATCGAACAGGAAAAGTAGCATTCAAGGACGACATTCAACCACAAACACACACAGAAACAAAGAACAACTTTAAAGATGAATCAAAGGAAAAATAAGGCCAAATAAGACATCAAAAACACAAAGGGGTTGACAATAGGGGTACCGTCTTGGATCGGTCATTGTCAAAAACGGCCGGTGTTTTTTTTATACCAGGTTCTAGGGTGCACCAAAACTCATACTTACCCTACTGTCATCCAAATAATACGGAACAGCATAAATAAAGAAATCTCGGCCATGAACTATTCTCTATCCACCAAAGCAGCATTAATAGGCAATATAAGTAAAACACAAAGATGATCGTGTATATATAAATACAAAAAGAAAATAGCCTATAAATCCACAAAGAAGGTATTCAATGACTTGGCATAAACCAGAGCAACAAGAGAACAAACCATTGAGGGCACGATAAGACAAGACTGCAGACAAACATCAAACGTCGCCGTCCCTTTGGGCTTTTGGTAGACGTCATCACAGGGTCCACAGCCTGTCCGGTCATCGTACAAATAAAGAGGAAAGCATAGTGGCGAATTGTAAATGGGTCCACCACCAAGCATATATATAGTGCGTTGCAAAATGACAGGGTCATAACCTCTTTTGATAGTTTAACAAAGATAATATGGTTCATGACCAAGAATCTTACGAATTTTGTAAATCACGTAACCATAGAGGTCAGGCTTTGATAGTCCTTCTTAAATTACTTTTATATTTAGAAAAAGGACTGGGGTTACGATAATAAAACTTTGCAAATGTTTTACGAAGTTTATGGTAACGGTAGCCCTGATGGAGTAGCTTTTTAGTTATACTAAGATTACGAGTATTAAAGTCCTCAACTGGAGTACAAGCTCTAGAAAAAAGAATAATTAGGGACACATAGACCCCATAAGAAGTTGCTCTGGGAACATCCCCATCTAAATGGGGATAATTAACAATATCAAAATTCAAATCATCTCTTTTGTCATATATTTTGCTAATTAGTTCACCATTTTCAACGGAGAGATGTAAATCGAGAAACCCGCGACAAGGGGTGCACAGTTCGTACCCATAGGGATACAAACAATTTGTCTATAAACGGTCGTTCCATACTTGACGAAAATATTATCTAATAGGAAGATGAGTGCTTCACAAACTTCTTGGCAAGTCCACATAGTGTAATTGTCTAATTGCAGGCCAAAAATGTAGTATTTTCCCTAGCGAAAGTTTTTTGAATAAGAGCAATAAGCTTGTCTTTGATAAGGTGATGTGGTAATAGTGTTGAGAAGTCATAAGTGCTTATAGATGAAACTTGACGTTTATTGCAAATTTTATCAAGAACGTCTCCTGAATATTTAATAGACCAGAACAAATTAATCACAAAGTTATAACTTTCAGCACAATATTGTTTAACGTGGTCTTTAATGGCAGTCAGACAAGAAGTTAAAAGTTTGGAGATGTCTGTGTTGGTGCAAGCACTAGAATTCGAAATAAAGCAGGCCTTTACGGAACTTTATGTAATTCAGCAATCCAGTATACAGTTGGCAGTTTGTTCTGTTTTTCGTCTACCCCAGCCTTGAAACTAGTGCACCGAGTGATATGTGTGGAAACAACATCATCCTAAGTAGATTGAACTGGAGTATACGAATTAGTGCTACCGAGTTCCAGAGATAAAACATTGACGTAATGTAGGCGTCAAACAATAATTACATTATTAGCTGCTTTATCAACAGGAACTAAAACAAATTTATTATGAAATACTTGAATTCCCGATTTTAAATTACGAAAGAAAATCTAGGTCTCGGAGGAAGTAAAGAGGAGTTAGCATTATAAAAGTTAATACGTGTATTCATAATTTAAAAATTGACTTTTTCCCAGTCGAAAGAGAGTTTGGGTCCGCATGTTCTCTACCACACCATTTGATACTAAAATCCCCAATGGATTGGGCGATCTGAGCACGACATGCATTAAAATCGATAGTTGAAGGTAATCTATACTTTGGACCTTTCGAAAACAGATGCTGTATACCTTTAACAACAATATCAAAATTACCAGTGATGGCATGACCTGCTGGAGCATAGCAACATGTTGATGTGTTACGTTCACATTCCTTAGGAGTAATATTTACTATATCAAGGTCAGAAACTATTTTGTTGTAGTTGAAAATAATATTTCTAATATGTTTTTTTATACTTATAACCAATTACAGGACTTTCAGAATTTTTGAAATATTAAGGGATAGAATCAATTACATGATTATCTCGAAAAACACTAGGCATGTCAATGAAATCAATGCCTTTATTACGATATGATATTTTTAGAAAATGCCTGACGTGATCAGACTCCTTGTCAATATGGGTTGGAGAACATGTTGTGTGTAGCTTTGAATTATGGATGCAGTGTTATACAAGGGATCTGTACAAATGAATTATTTGTCTTTTTCCTCGTCGAGCAACTTAAGTAAAGAAATCGACAAAGAGGTAGATCGTGAACGCATAGAGTGCTTTCCAGACTGTTTAAAACTTGTATGTAAATCAGCAACGGACATAATTACACGCGATTTACGTTTAGTGTTACCTTTACGCCTACGACCATGAGACCTAGAATTTCGCTTTCCAATAGAAAATATAGAGAAAATGTCAATATAAGGATCTTTTGAAATATTTCCTTGTTGATAAATATTGACATTAAGGCCGAGTGGATATGGAGTCTGCAAGTTTTTTATCCACTTAAGTTTTGCAATATGTCTAGCTTTTATTTTAAAGATTTTAGTAGCATCATTGTCATAAATTATGTATTCAACCTGTTGAACAGTAACGTTACTAAACGTATGACCTGACTGACGAAAGTGTTGATAAATAAGTATTTTTTTTTTAACTTTTTAGGATTACCTGCATTATATTTATGTTCACGAAATCGAACTTTTAAAGATCGACCTGTTTGTCCAACATATTGATTACCGCAACGTGGTGCATTTCAAATCAAAACATAAATGGTGTGAGATGTACGTCAATCAACATTTGAAGCTAGACATACATTAAACATTCTACCATTAAAGGCAATATAGCGACATAGCCAAACAAGTTAGTGTATTAAGAGTTCTGAAAAACTTGCAAAAAGGTGAAATAATTATCAAAATCGGATAATAAACAAAAAAGAATAAAAAGTTATTCTAAAATGGATATGGGAGCCGCCATTTTGAAAACTATGACGTCATAGTTCCATATGACCATATATGGGATATTGATAAATCACTGCAAATGAATGCAAACTCCATAACTGGTCATATAAAGCATTATTGCCATTAGTTATCATGGTTATATATATTCTTCTATTTTTTCCCCCTAAATTTTCATATTTATCAATATTCCAAATATGGTCATTTAGAACTGTGATGTCATAGCTCTTAAAATGGCGGCTTCCATATCCGTTTCAATAGAACTTTCAAACGATCATATCTTCTTTGTTTAACATCCGATTTTGATAATTGTTTCACCCTTTTCCAAGTTTTTCAGAACTGTCAATGATAAAGATTGTTTGGCTGTGTCGCTATATTTCCTCAGCTGATTTAATAGTGGACTTGCAAGATAAATAATTGCAACAACTGCACCTCTTAGCATTGCACTTATTAATAGAGCGAAACATCCTGCGTCTTGAATAAACTAAAGATTTCTGAAAGGTGGTATTTCCACAAAACAGGTGATCTTAGAGGAGTAACTGGAACTTTTGAGCCGTTATTAAAAGTCCTGGTAATATTATAAGAAGGAAAATGAAACGAGGTTGCCGAATGAAAATATAAAGGTGTAAGGCGTACATATGCCTTGTTTGTTAGAGATTATAACCTGGCGGTGATATCTTTATTTACACTGTCCCGTTTATTGGAATAACAATAAGGTAAGAGTTAGGTTTTTGGTGTATCCTATAACCTGGTTTAACACCTCCCCCCCACACACACCCCTCCCCACCACCAAACACCCACCCTCCACCCAGCGGTTATTTGTGTCACTACTATCCATTCCAAGGCCGTAGCCCTATTGTCAACCCTTTTGTGTTTGTGATGTCTTATCTTGCCTTTTATTCATTTTTAAAGTTGTTCTTTGTTTCTGTGTGTGTTTGTGGTTGACTGTCGTCCTTGAATGCTAATTTTCCTGTTCGTTTTTCTCATGTTTATGCTTTGTAGTCTGGCCACTCTTATATTAGATGTTTTCAATTTGCTTTGGTGACCCTGCCAGAATAACTACCGTTCTCTAACTTCTATTTGTTGGAAGTCAGAGCATGGTAGACTTCCGCACCCTTAGTTATTCTTCTGCAATAACATATTTAATGCTTTGTATACATCAAAGGATTGTTTACCAACTATACTACAACTGGACATGAGAACACATAAGTATGAACGAATTATTCCCCGTCTAAGAGTATGGATATGCATTTGCATGGGGCTAGACAGGTCGCGAATTGTAAACATTACTACACATCAGAATCGATTTTGAGTTGGTGTCGAGAAACGAACTTTTCAGAATGCTTTTAATGTTTGTTCTTCACTTATTAAGAATGCATAGTGTAAATTAAAAACACATGTGTTCCTGACAATTTTCTTTATTTATTACTTGAATGAATGTTAATCTTTGAGTATTTTTATACTTTTCAGCTAATTAAAATATAATTTTAAAAGGTCCCAGCCTCTGACTGCTGCGTGTAAACGTAAACACGTAAACTTCGGAGGTGTAGTCGAATGTAGTTCCAATAATAAAAAGTAATCCCTCCTTTTTTGATGGAAATGGGCATTATAAGTTGGGGAAACTGTCCATTTCTATTCGATGTGTGGTTGTATGTATAAGAAGCTTATTGTACGGTTTTACTGGATTACTGATGAACATTTTCGAAATCTCGGCTCTATGTTACACGTTGCGAGCAACTATCACTGAAAACATCTGTACCCTTGACATGTTTAGTAAACAAACAAAAAACTTCTTACATGGCTTTTGACCCCACCTGTTCTGGTGATTTTTCAAGTGGAAAATTAGTTTCTATATGAAAATTACACTGCTGCATTATCCACACTTGAAGTTGAAGCAAATCATTAATATGTGACATTTTAGCATTGGTGGGAAATTAATTGTGGTTTCATACCTATAAGAGATTCGTGCGGTAATTACGACTCACTCAGATTACTAAGTTACCACAAAGGACCACTAAGAAATCACTAAGGACCACTAAGTAACCACTAGGGACCTCTAAATAATCACTACGTAACCACTAAGGACCAATAAGTATAACCACTACGTAACCACTAAGGACCACTAAGTATAACCACTAAGTAACCACTAAGGACCACTAAGTAACCACTAACCAACCAGTAAGGACCACTAAGTAACCACTAATCAACCACTAAGGACCACTAAGTAATCACTAAGTAACCACTAAGGACCACTAAGGACCACTAAGTAACCAGTAAGTAACCAATAAGAACACTAGGTATAACCACTAAGTAACCACTAAGTAACCACAAAGTAACCACTAAGTAACCACTAAGTAACCACTAAGGACCACTAAGTATAACCACTAAGGACCACTAAATATAATCACTAAGGACCACTAAGTATAACCATTACGGACCACTAAGTATAACCACTAAGAACCACTAAGTATTACCACTAAGGACCACTAAGTATAACCATTAAGGATCACTAAGTATAACCACTAAGGATCACTAAGTATAACCACTAAGGACCACTTAGTATAACCACTAAGAACCACGAAGTATAACCATTAAGGACCTCTAAGTATAACCACTAAGGATCACTAAGTATAACCACTAAGGACCACTATGTATAAGCACTAAGGACCACTAAGTATAACCACTATTATTTTCTGACAGCAATTGGTAAAATAAGCTCAGAAAAAACTTTTCAGTAGTGTTTTGCATATTTTTTGGGCGTTTTTAGTCCAATTTTGTCTATAAAAGCCGTAATTTTGAGTTTCTATTTTTTCGGGTTTAAATTGGTGTGTTTGTGAAGTATTTGCAATTGAACTATGTTTTCTTGGTATGAACATAATGTATAGGGTTGCATGTTTGCAACATGTTTTTATGAATAAAATCTGCATGGAAACAGGTTTGGTAGGCATGAAGCCACTAAATGTTTTCCCTACTCTTTTGAAGAATTTGCTTTACAAAATCAATTGTGGCATGACAAATTGGCATATTCTTTGTCATAATTGTAAATAATAATGCATGTTTTATTAATGTCCATTGACTGTTCTCAACATTTGAGTTATTTAATATGGTGTATTGACAAGAAATCCCATTTCGTATGACGATTCGGTGCAAAGGTTAACAAGATATCTCCGACTTTGGTTGATTTCGGATTATGGTCCTTGGTATTCACATGACCATATCTCAGTAAATAATAATTCGATTTGCATGAAGTATGTATTTTTAAGCACGTTATGAAAATACCATAAAGCGAACTTCTACTGTTTAACCACTAAAGCTAGCTCTCTGACCAGAAGGTGACAATGCGCTTATAAATAAGCGTTCATATATCTCTAATATGAAGGAGCATTTGTTTTCACGAGCTGTACGTCTGAGGTTTTGGCTTGACATAACGTATAGCTTGATATTTGCATAATGACAGGTACATACTCTAAAAGTATGAGGACTGGTTAAACTCTCTCTCTCTCTCTCTCTCTCTCTCTCTCTCTCTCTCTCTCTCTATCTCTCTCTCTCTCTCTCTCTCTCTCTCACACACACACACACACGCACGCACGCACGCACGCACGCACGCACGCACACATCACAACCACATCACACACACGCACGCACGCACACACACAGGCACGCACGCACGCCGCACACACACATCACACACACATACACGTTATTAAACTACATTGCAACCTACAATCGAGTTTATCACGAAATCAGTTGAGTGTGTACGTGTTCTGAATATTTGCCAACTTTTATCTGTCAACATGTGCAGATATTGTTATCAGCTTGCATGGATATGCAGTCAATAGATTTGAACTCGTGATTTTGCAGATTGGATTGTTGGACGTTTTGTATTATACTATGTAGTTATAATGGACTATTTTAATAAACTAAGGGATATAGCATTACCATTAGAATATTGTGGTGTAACTCATAAGGTATTAGCTCGTGCACACAACAGGAAAACGTTTTGCTGGATTCACCAACACATGCAAGGTTATGTGGCGCCTAACAGGCATGAACATGCCAGGCTCATCCTCCATGTACATCGAGATAAAATATGAAAAATGGGCCTAGAACCTTCTCACCCTGAACTGCAGAGTAGCTGCAAATTCTATCGTAGAAACTCCATTTACGCTGGAGACACGTTTATTGTTTTTTTGCAATTGCTCTTTTGATGTGAGCGAGATAACACCTGAAACAATGCAGGGATCATGATGATGACCTTTAATGAGTATTAACAAAAAATGATAAAATGAACATGAATTTGATGGATTCTACCCCTCTGCCTACCCCTGCAAAGGGATCTGCAGTGGCCCTATTCTTTGCCCGGTGACCAAACGGTGCCACCGGGAAACACCCGGGGCAGCTGTAGGATGAAGGGAGAAAATAACAAAATAAACTCAAATTCCCTATGGAAATATAAAATACCTAATTTCGTTTTATCGTAAGAGGGTTCGTAAAACGAATTATCAAAAAATAATGGCCTTATTACAACCATGATTTGTGTATACCACATTATATATAACCATGACTTTATATGAATATCACGTTCATTAATACCATGATCAATGTATACCAAATTACTACCATGATCACGTTATAACACTTTATACAACACATTTACTACCACCATTGCCAGTGTATACTACATTTATTTCATAACTGCCATGACTAATGTATACCACATGTATTACTACCATGATCACATTTATTACAACCGTGAATATAATCACCGTCTTCTACAACTCATTTCAACTTGAGATTTCGATAAACTTCTGAGCAGAATTGTGGATGTAGCCATATTGTGGTTAAACATCTCCATGTTGAATCCGGTGGCTGATGAAGTAGATCTACATTTATCTTATAGACTGAAGAGGGTGCCAGATTAGTTTTTTCCTCTTATTGGACTCACAGCCAGATTATTTCCAGGAATGTGAGAGAAAGGCTGGATTTCTTTTTCAACAATTTGACGGACTATTTTTTGTTCCTACATTTCAGAGCCGGGATATTATTTTTTCAGCAATTCAAGGGCCAGAATAGTTTTTTCCAAAAAAATCCCAGGCCCCACACTCAGCAATCAAAATGGTTGGTACCTTAAGGAAATATATATTCAAGGATATATATGTATTTTGGGGTTTCTGGCTCAAAGCTCTCGCTTTGCTCGAGTTTGATCCAAAAACGCCCCAAAATACATATATATAATAAATCACCATTTCATGGTGATTTACTTGATTTATTAAAAAAAAATTAGAATAGGGGTAGTGAAGATTGCAAGTTTTTTTTTTTTTATAAGTTATCAAAATTACATTCAAATTAACAATTTTTCGACCTTGAATACAAAGGTGGTGGATCATACTCAAACACACTACTAAAACAATAAATCACACACTTTTTAGACTTTTTTGTAAGGTTGTCATTGCTTCCTTTCTTCCCTGCTCTACTAGTTCTCTTTTTTGAACTTCACTTATTTCAGCCTTTTTTTGTTTGGTGTCCTGTTTTAAACTATAATATTTATCCAACTCATCTAAAATCATCTTAAACTCTTGATCAGATATTTGTGCATTACTCAACGCTTTTGATATTAACTGCTTTATACTATTTAACTTAGCCTCCGCCAAAGTTTTTATTTCATGATGTTTTTGAGCTTTTGCATTAAGCTTGCGTCTGATAAAATTAATACAAACACCTGTAGCTCCACATACTATTGCTTCTATTTCTAAAGGTAACAAAACTGGAACAACAAATCCAATCCAAGCCATAATAACACCTGCAGATATCAAGGTAGTGTCAATTCCATCTGTAATATTAATACCGCGTTTATATTTTTTATAAAGTGACTGACGTATATCTCGTTCTGTAATTAACTTTTTTTCAATTTCTGAAATATTTTGTAATCTATAATTTTGTCCGTCTTCCACTGGCAACTCAGGATATATACTTGGTGCTGTCGGTTGCTTTGGCATTTTTTTATTAATAAATAAAAAATTAAATTAATTCAATTAATAATGATGCCACCGTATTTACAGCGGTAGCGTTGGCAATCTTGCATACAAAGTTAACAACAGAACCAGCACCAATCTCTAAAGGTTTATCAAAGTTATCATGATTGCGTGGGATGATGTGAAGCGTTATGCCATAATTTGGTTGTTCAACACCATTGACAGAAACTATTACAGATACGTCACCAACTAATCGTTCACATGCTAACCTATTTTCATAATCCGTCCACGGCGTGTCATTACATGCCCCACATTTGATTCTGCTCCACCATTACCAAATGAGAGTATTCTATTCAACACAAGTGGGCCCTTAGCCTCCGCCAATATTGTTATAATTCCATATTTAAGATTATCAACTCTATCTCTCAAATGATTAAACTGGTCAACAAAAGGCAAAACTTGCCTATGTAAATCTGAAACAATATCTGTCAAAGCCTCCGAGTCTTCTGTTTTTTTAGGTCTTGTTGGTCCAATTATACTCATTGTTTTTTTAATAAAAATATATTTTTTAAATAATTTCTAAAACACAACTCATAGGCAAACCGTGATTATCTATCTTGTTGCCATAATCATCTCTGACTTCTATTTTCAATTCAGTAATTGTATCATTCGTAAGACAGTGATATTCAGGATAAAAACTTGTATATACTATATCTCCAAACTGCTTATTTACTACAGGTACAACACCTATAATAGTGCTTGGTGCACCATTGAAATAATTACTACTCGTATTAACTTGTTTCAGATGAACATATAGCTGTTTATAAGGAGCTAAATCAATTGTGTAATCTCCTAAAGTAGTACCTGTCAACCATTTTCTGTCCTTGAATCCCAGCATTTTTGAAAGACCGCTTGACATTCGTGTCTCTATTGACGTTTTTAAAATGGCTGCAGCACCTTGCGCATAAATGGTTAGGGTAATATTTTTATTTAGAAATTTAAAACCTTTTATCAAGTCTTCAAAGTTATAGAGTCCATCTGGTAAATGTTCTATTTTATCTGGGTTTCGTGTCTTTATGGTTTCATGAATAATATTATACCAACCGATAGTGTATATAAAACTTTTTAATCCAACGCGCTTAGTTCCATCTCTATTATCGATATACTGTTGTAAATTAATAGAGTTGTCTATGTTTGAAATTGTATGAAACATTTTTTTTTTAATATATATATAAAATACAAATAAATATGATTTCTAAAGAATTTAAATATAACCCGGATGCTCAATATTCAAATACTTTTAGCAAGAAAGTGATAGATATAATAAATCAAAACATAGTCATTACATCCAACGGTAAAGGCTTTAAAGCATCATTTCCCAATGTCTTTGAAAAATACAAACTTTCATACGTCAAATCAGATGCTATAGTCCAAAGCTGGGGAACAGATTGGATGTTATTTTGGCAGAATCAGTTGAACTTTGCTATTTGGTGTGCGACAACTGGATGTGGCATTGATTTCAACAACCATCTAAAAGCTGATGCCCTGGTTGGTTCGTTATTTCGATTTCATGTCTATTACCAAGTCAGAAGAATATTATTTGAGATGAGTGTAGCAATGCCGCAAGACTCAAATTGGAATGCGTTTAATAACACATATAACCGAAACGCATACGAGAGAATATGCAAGGAGTTTAACGTTGACTTAAATTCAGACTGGAGACAGAAACAAAGCTATAATGATGGGCTAGGAACAATTTATAATTACTGGACAAATATTGGTTATCATCCTTTGATAAATACTGTATACAACAACAAAACAATGAGTTTTACAGTCTATGAGAGTGATAAAACATATCACATTGATTACATTGCACAAGGATCTGAGGCTGACAACAGCTGGTCTACTTTTATACTAGATTGTTCATCTGGATTTACAAGAGCTGGAGTAGAAAGAATCAATGACAGCATAAGAACATACTGCTGGGCAATTCTTGGCTCACAATCACAAACAAGAACAGATATACTTGGAACTGGAACGGCATTTGATGCTCAAAAACAATTTTTAGCAAATGTAGAGGACGCAATAAATAGCCCCATCGACTTGCCCAGTCAAATTTTAAGATATGAAAACACCCTAAAATATGCAAGAAGTAAAGTAAATTTTGTCTATGGAAGTGGATTGTACATGTCTCCGAGTGACATGGAATTAAGAATTGGAACAATACAAGACTACAATAATGAAATTGTAATAGCAACCGATGCACAAGCATTAGGATTGAATAATGATGTAAATGTAAAACCAGTGCCACCAAAAATTATTCAACCTTTTCAAGGCACCACAACAAAGAAATTTTTACCGGAACATTCTGACTTTGATAAATCAATACATAAAACTGTGGAGCATAACCCACCAGAAATACAAACAATAGCGATTGAACACGAAGATAACAAAACAACCATAATTGTTGGTACTATAGTAATAGGTCTTGCTGCATTACTTATTTACGAGATTTAAACCACTCTTTAGCTGCCACATACAACAACCCTGAAACAAACACAAGCAAAGCCCATAGATTGTTACCAAGCCAAATAATAACATTACCTGTTGCAGATAAAAGCCATGATACTATTGCACCAATAACTCCTGGAAGTGCTGCAGCAGCTTTACCAGCTAGGTTGGCAAGAAGTTTACCAAGATTAAGTAGTTGTTTTTTTATCCAGTCTTTTACACTTGATGGATCAGGTTTTGGAGTTGGAGTTGGCGCAGTCCCTCCTCCCGTTGTAGGAATAATGGCCTCAACTAATACCCCAATAATCATACCAAACGCAGTCAGGATACTAACAATAGTAATACCTTGCTCCCTAAACAAGGTTTTCATTCTCTCACCAAGAGTTGTATCCTCGTTTAACATTTTGTTTATTGTTTCTTTTATTCTGCTAACTTGGTTACGAAAAGCTTTTCTGTTCTCATTGATAGCATCCATCCTTGCACCTCTTTCAACTTCAAGGTCTTTGGTGCGATCGCTAATTCTTTTTATCTGGAATTCATCATCGTCAGTCTTAGCTTGTTCTAACTTTTGTTTTTCTCTTGTTATGTCTTTATCAAGTTGTGTGAGTTTTGCTAAGTTATTGATGAGTTCTTCCTTGACAGTTGTCATCGCTTTTACTATTCCATCCATTTCACGCTTGTCTATATTTGTTTGTGTTTCAGCATCAGGACGCTCAATCACCTCCCAGTCATGGAGAGCACTTTCTATTGACTGTGCTGTGTCATCCACAACACTTGATAAATCTTGTAATGGAATAGCATCCACATTATCTGGTAAATCGTTTATTATGCTCTCCAACGTTTGTCGAGTTTCCTGTGATACTTTTGTTTTACTGTCATACTCCGGTAAATTTAAAAATTGTCTTACCGCCCTTGTTCCCCCAGAGCCAAGAACCCTGTTATATTCATTTGCCAAAGAACCAAGAGCAAGAAATGTAAAAGAACCTTGCATGGCAGTTATTCTTATTTTTTTATCACCAACATCCCAGTATAATGTTTTACCATTAGCTGATACTTTAAACTGGTCATAATTCATTTTGTCCGGTGTCATCTTATATCGTTTTTCTATTTCATTATAAAAGGATTTTACAAAAAAATTCTTGTATATTTCAAGTGTGGATTCTGCCAGCTCTCCCCAAAGGTCAGCAAGATGGTCGCTTTGATTAAGAAGATTTTCTTTGAACAGGTTCATTAGGCACCATTGGTAAATTATCATCATCAAAATCATCTGGATCGAACGTAGGATTGTCATATTCAAATCCTCCTTCAGCCATTGTTTATTTTATTTAATTTTAAAAAATATATTTAAAAAATAAAAACAATCTTAGCTTACGGAAACAAACTCAACCCTCACAGAAAACTAAGAGAACCTCATGGTGCCAAGGGCATCGCACAAGTGTAGTAATAACTAATAATCCATCAACAATAGACCAAAACCAGCAACTGCTTGTGAGATTTCCAAATCTAAGTTCTAATGATGTGATAGTTCCTTGTACTGCTCGTCTTGCCTTTGAAATAGAACTTAAAAGCAGAACAGACGCTATTCCAGAATCTGGGTAGAGCAATTGTGAAAAAAATGACAATAAGAATAAGTGGCAATGAAGTCATGTCAATAGATGACAGTGATATATATCATTGTTATGTAGATTTATGGAAAAGCCCTACCAAACGAATAAACACAGCTTACCAAGGTAATGGTAAAGCAAACATGTTAAAACATAGAATTGGTGCGGGAGATGTTTCCTCAGACACCGAAGATGAAGCTATAGCAGCAGCTTATGGAAATAGATTTTGTATTCCACTGGTCTTTGAAATGTTAGAAAGTCATATGCCATTTAATCAAGCGGGTCTTGGTGATAGGTTAGAATATGAATTAACGTTTAACGATTATAACAAAGTTATCAACAGCAGTGATGCTGATGCATCTTATGTAATAAAAAATATCTGCTTGGAATTTGATACGGTTAGTGATGTTGAATTAGCCAGACAAATAAGACAGCAAACCAATGGTAAGATGTCATTTATGTATGATCGTATCTTGCGACATAGAAAAAAAAAAATAGCAAACAAATCTGATACTCTTTGGAACATCAACATTAATGTACCAGCACGGAGCATGAAAGGTATTCTAATGCTGTTTGAAGACCCAGAAAGAACAAGCACAGAAACCTATTACAACCCAAAGATTGAAAAGGTTGAAATGACAATAGAGGGAGTACCAAATCAGTTGTATAGTCAGGGCATGAAGGCATATCAACATTGGGATAAAATCAACAAATATTTTGCCTTGACATCAAAAAGAAACAAAGAGACAGAAATATCAGCGAGGGACTTAAACTTTACCAATGTTTCTCTTGAGACTTATCTGACAAAATCATATGCTTTGTGGCTTGACCTTAGAACATGTGATGACAATTTATTACACGGCAGTGGAAGAAGAATAGAAAACGGCAGTGAAGGCATAACGATACTAATAAATAAAAAAGCATATGCAACCTTTAAATATTTATATATATATAATACAAGATGAGCAAATCAGTTTTGAAGATGGAAGATTCAAAGAAGCAGGATACTAGTTTGCAACAAAAATATCCTAAATATTCACACAGTGCCATTATCTGTGGTCAGACAGGCTGCGGCAAAACAGAGTTTGTTGTTGACATACTTGAACAAGAGTATGTTGGAGTTTTTGAACATATAATTATATTGTGTCCAACCATAGAGTGTAACGAGGCTTATAAAAATAGATCCTGGATAGGAGATGTGAAAAACCCGAGAGATAAAAAAATAATAATTGTCTATCCCGTGAGCAACGGTATAGAAATGCTTCAAGAACTGTTGCGTTTATTTTTCAAACAATATGCTGGCAAGCCCACACTATACATCATTGATGATTGCTCCGCCACAAAAGAATTAACAAAGAAAAAAGATATGTTATCAGAGTTGGCATTTTCTGGTCGTCACGCCAAACAATCAGTGTGGGTCATTTCACAGGGATAAAATTCTGTATTAAAAGATTTGAGGGAGCAAGCAAAATGGTTGTGTATGTTTTACACCAAAGACAGAGATAGTTATGAAAATTGTTTGAGAGAAAATGATGTTATTCCAACCCTGGAAGAGAGAACCAGAATAAGAAAAGCTTTAGCAAAAACTAAATATTCCAAGTTAATATTGAGGACTGACCAACCAACTGGTTATTGGGTTGAATAATTTTTAACAGCATTGCTATTTTTTTCTAACAGCATTGCTTTGTTGCTAATAGTAATACTAACAGCAAAGTAGCAATGCTAATAGCAATGCTTGCAGCAAATTAATAATGTTAATAAAAAAATAGCAATATTAATAACAATGCTATTAACAATACTAACAATTACTACTTGCATGAATATCGCAGCTGGTTGTTTTATGTTTTATGTTTATTTCAAGATAAAAAATAAAATTATTAATATAAAAATGAATGCGGAAGAACTATTACAAGACATATCGGAAGGTTTCACGGAACGTGATGAATCAAAGCAACAAGAAACAAAAAAAGAAAGATTATCAGCCATAGTGGCTGGCGGCGGTAGTCGTCAATATTTGGGTAAAGACATACAACTCACGACTATACATAGCATGTCCCCGGATGAAATTAACAAACTTTACTGCAGATATGAAGCAAGGCTTGGGGCAAGCATGACCAAGACTTTAGGCAATTCTTTTATTAACTTGTATGTGATGGGAGTATCAAAATATTTTAATGTGACAAATCCACCAAAGCTGATAGAAGATTTGGAGGAAGACCCATTTATTAATCATGCTTTGACAAGTGCTTGTTGTGAGTTGTATTACAGGTATGGAATGTGCTTAGCGCCATTTACAACAATACTGACAACTGTAAGACATATTGATTTTAATAAAAATAAAAATATAGATAATATAAATGGAGAACCAAGAGAGTGAAGTTATACCTGTTGTTACACAACCTATTGAACAACAAAAAGTAAAAAATCCAAAACGAATAGAAGCTGGGAAAAAAGGAGCAGCGGCAAGAAAGGCAAAGCGTTTGCTTCAAGATGCTGCAAAGCAAGATGCTGCAAAGCAAGATGCTGCAAAGCAAGATGCAAATGAAATAACAAAAATAACAATAGGTGAAGAAGAACCAGAATAAATCAAAATAAACGTATACAACAATTATATTCCACCGTGTCTGGTTTTATTAGGCATTGCTGGGTTGGGTTTGTATATTTATAACAAGAAATCTGCTACGCAACCTGTAGCTGTGCAACCTGTTTATGTTGCACCAAAAGACCCGTTTGATTTTTAATAATTTATTTAAAAAAAATAATCATATAAAAAAAAATGGCAGCAAGTATTGACGGAAAACAAATTGTAAATATGATGTATCACGCTGGAGTAGAAACACTTTTAACTATTGGATATTCTGAAATTGGCAGAAAACTACTAAAAAGACCAGCACCTAAAGTGGATTTTAATATGGTAGATTTTGGTATGCTGTCTGTGGATATAATGTTAGCAATGGCTACAAAAGATATGCTGATTAAGCAAGGTATTATTCCTGCGGATATTATGAAATAATTTAAAAAATATATATATATAAAAAAATGGCAAGTGCAGTAGCAATGATGATAGGTGGCGCATTAACAAACGCATTGGCGTTTAGCGGTTCAAATTATTTCTTTTCAAAAATGGGAAGTCATTCAGATGAGGAAAGACAAAGGCATGACAAAGCAGTGGAACAATTGAACGCAGCACAAGCGGAGTGGAATAAAAAAAGAACAGAGAGATTAGATTTTATTAATAAGCAACTGCAAAAAGAGCATCATGCAGAGCAGACTTTTGATGATGTAGACCAGGCTATGAAGCAGTATTAGTATACAACTGGCAAACATTTGCTTTTGGAACCGGAGCCCAAGTTGAGTGATTTCTATACACCATCTCCGGATCAACAAAATAGAAAAATTACGTTTATTGTGGTGGGCATGGCTGCAACTGGATTTGTGGCGTACAAATTGAGTTCATAAAAAAATAGTTTAAAACTATAATTACTTTGGATTTCTTTGGATTTGGAATGACTAAGTATGTTTACTTTGAAAAGACTAAGTCATATGCATGATACCTATTTTTGTTGTTGTTTTTACATGGTTTCAATCCAAGTGGTCGCATATAATATGGTGGTGTAGCACTCTTCTCTAATTTATTTTTGAGATGATCAGGCGCCCATACTTCACCGTTGTCTAATAATGTCAATACCATGGATGGACCATATTCAGTATCTACTATTTTCGTATCTGTAATTTTGTATATTTTATCTATTTCCAAGTCTGTCCATTTCTTTGTGCTATTTTGATATTGCTCTTCAAGCAGTTCATCAAATTGTGCAGTTGTGATATCCATTTTTTCTTTATAGTTATATAAAGTTTAATCTTTAGTAGAAAAAATGGAAAAGATTTATTACAGCCCAAAAGGATTTTGGAAAGGTTACTCAGCAGTTAAAAAATTGGCAAAAGAGGCTGGTGTCAGTAAGAAACAGGCATTAGAATTTTTAAAGAAACAAGCTGTGTGGCAGATTTATTTACCAGCACCAAAAAAAATAGTTAGACCCAGGTTTGATGTTTCTACTAAGAATGGAGTGCATCAAGCTGATTTGTTATTTTTACCGCATGATACTTTTGGCTTAATCGTGGCCGCAAGACATATAAATATGCGTTGACTGTGGTTGATATTGCAAGTAGATACAAAGAAGCAGAGCCACTAACTTCCAAGGATAGTAAAGAAGTTGCTAAAACATTTGAAAAAATATACAGTCGGCATTTGAAATATCCAAAGTTATTACAAGTGGATCCAGGCAGAGAATTTATGGGTGCAGTATCACAGTTGATGGCAAAACATAATGTAAATATCAGACGAGGCAGAACAGAAATACAGAGAGACCAAGCTATAGTGGAAAGATTTAACAGAACATTAGCTGAAAGATTGTTTGGTTATCAGTATGCTAAGTAAATAGATTCCCAAAAACGCAACAGAGAGTGGGTAAAGAGATTACCAGAAGTTGTTAAAGCAATAAATGTGGAGACAAAAAAGCCTCCTCCTGTTGAAACAAAAAAATTAAAAGGTGATCCTATCTGTATGAATGCAAGTGTAAGATATTTATATCAACCCGGGGAACAAGAAGGTGGAAGACGCAGAGCAACTGATCCAATGTGGAGTGTAGATATTCACAAGATTAAAAGTTATATGGTGACGCAAGGTATAAGAGTTTATTATTTGAAAGCACCAGCGCCTCAAAGAGGATTTGTCAAAGAAGAATTACTTATTGTTCCTGCTGTGACCCAAATTCATAAGTTTTTATAGAAACCATGTGCATCAGTTTTAATACCGTCTGGTGCTATGTATCTTTTAGAGTAAAATGGTGACAGTGATACTTTGTTTACTTTTATACCATATATCTCATGCTTTATTGAGCGTATCATATTCATTTCATGGGTGTATTTTTTCTTGCCAAACAATGCATCCTTGTAGTTTTCAAAGTTTATATGTTTTTTGATTACATATTCTTTTACACCCTTTGCTTTTTTAATGAGTTTGGGTCTTAATCCAACATACTCAGCTATAGAAACACCAGCACATTCGTCTTTCATTTTACCCAATACTTTTTTGTTTGTATCATCATGCATTGGGTGATTTTGAGGATAATCACTTAGATAATACTCATCTTTCATTTCAGCCATGTCTTTGTATGCATCTTCTGTTTTGATTTCTACCAGCAAGCTGTCAGTGTCTGTGTATAATAAAGTACAGTCATTTCCGTACCTTTTTTTCAGGGTATTATAATACCAATCATACATCATATACTTTGATAAATCAAATACTGACATCCCAACATAGATTGGTTTGTTTAATGTTAATTTCGTTTTGTTTACATGTATTGCTGACAATTCATCTGAAAATTTTATACGCCTGTTAAAGTTGGGTTCGGCTATTATTTTTCTTATCTTTTCATTTTCAGAGCCGTCAGTTCTGACTAGTTTTATATCAGTCCGCTTGCGTAGATTTTCCATTGTTTTGCCAAACACAGAGTTGTTCATACGTTTATAAAAAGCTTTTTCAAAGTCTGATTTAGCTTGTTTCCTAAGTTCTGTGTTTAGGTTTATGTATGATTCCATCCATGGTTTTTCATTAAATTCTAATACTCTGTGTACTTTCTTTAGTTTCATACCCAAAAATAAATACATTTGCAGGTTTTTGTCACGTAACACATATTTTTCTTTGTCCATAAGATTGGGGACTAGTTGTTCTGTATTTATCATGCTATTATTTTCCAGTAAACCTATCTGGTATTCAGACAACCATTCTGTTTTCACTGCTAATCTTTCCTGTGCAAGCGGATAGTCATTGTGAGCTTCATGGAGCTCTTTAGGATATTCTAAATCAACTTCAAGTATTTGCCCTTTGCCAGGTTTTGGTTTAGAATATTTTCCTTTGTTTTTGGCTTTCCAAACAAAGCCAGAATATGGAAGTGGCTGACTCATTGCCCACCCAAAAAGATTATTTGCATCATAATACATTAAAAAGTTGTTTTCCTCGTTAGGGTTATAATCAGCTACATGTGGATTGTTTGCTTTGGCATATCGTTTTGATACCATACTAATTCCACCACGCATACCTTTTTCTATAAATAAGTGCATGTCAATGTCTGTCAAAAGTCCTAATTCTATTTTTGAATGTTTGAGTAAAGCATCCCAAGATAATCCAGGTTCTGTATAGTAATGTAAAGCATCAAGTTTATATGCATTCATACATTTTTTTCTAAAAGTTTGAAACACATCTGCTAACAGAGTTACATCAGTTTTTAGATATAAATCATGATAGTCTCCAAGAGTTTTACAGTTAAACTCTTCCCATATTTTTTGAGCGTATTGGTAATCTTCGGAACTTATACTTTCATCTGAGAGACTACTGTAAAACATTTCTATAGGCGGTAATTTTGCTTCCTTGAATCTTTCCATACTGTCCATATATTCGTATGGATAAACACTTTTTCGTAAAAGTTCAGGTTTTAGATATAAATCATGATAGTCTTTAAGAGTTTTACAGTTAAACTCTTTCCATAGTTTTTGAGCATATTCATAATCTTCGTAATCTTTGGGCTTTAAACTTTCATTTGAAAGACTACTGTAAAAGAAATATAAAAAGATCGGTCAGGGAAAGTAGCATTCAAGGAGGACAGTAAACCACAAAACACAGAAACAAACACGCAAACAGACAAACAAGAAGGCAAAAGTAATAATAAATGCAAACTTTTCTATAGGTGGTAATTGCGTTTCCTTAAATCTTTCCACACTGTCCATATATTTATGCGGGTAAATACCTTTCCGCAGAGGTAAATTTGTTTGTCTAAACTGATTTTTGGTAATTTCAAAATCAGATGTGCCTGTTGCATCAACCAATTTTTCCAAAGACAAAGCCATAAACTGAAAGCTATCCAAAAATCTAAGTTGTCCGGCACTAAATGAAATATACTTTTCAGCGTTGTTTGGAATGCATGTAATATTACCTGTCATTTTATGTATTTTTTGCATTATAAGATGACTATCATATCCTTTGAGGTTGTGAAATATAACAGGTATAGGTGTTTTGTTTGGTTTTATTTTCAGCTTTAGGTTGCAGTTTTTAAGTGCTGCACCTCTGTATTCTCCTGTAAAATGACAGTGGTCTCTTACTTTACCGTTTTTATCATTTTTTATTTTATTCTCACATATCCAACATTGTGTTGCTTTTTCATAATCTTCCTCATTTTGTTGTGTCATGATTAATGGTTTTGGGTGAGCAAATATTTTATTAATGTTGCTCTTCTCACATTCTAAGTGATTTAAAAACTTTTCAACAACATCTTTACCTCTGTAAATAACAGGTTCTTCAGCTTTGCCATCATATCTGACAACCTGGTATCCAAAACCACAAGCTTCGTGTACATTTTGAATTTCAGATTTCTTTCCAAATTTGATTGATTGCGGTTTGATTATACTCTCAAAATCAGCATATATTGCATAAGGCACAGACATCTGATTTTGATGATTTTTAAATTTTACAGTATTTTTACCTTCTTGCGGCATTTCTATTCTGCAAGATTTTTTGTTGATACCATCACAGTCTTCTTTGTGTTTGGTAAGTAGTCCTTTTCCAGAATAGCCGTGAAGACAACGATCGCAGAAGTAAGTTTGACCATGGCGTTTGTTTTGGTCCCAGAGTAGTCTATTCAGATTTTTAATCCAGCAATAGTGATATTTTGTTGTTAATTTTTTTGGTTCGTTGGCATAATCATCAGGGTTATAGTTGTCATCTATAATTCCTTCTTCATTATTTGGATCGTCTTCATTCTCTGATTCAACCTCAGTGTCTTCAGATATTAAGATCAAATTAATTTGTTCAATATCTTTTGGTTGTTCTGATATTTTATATGGAAAAACAGATACCTTTTTATTTTTTCCTGTTATGGTATATCCATAAACGTTGATAGCAAGGTTGTTTTGTTTCTCTACTTTAGAAATTTGAGAAATTGGAGTGGGAAAGTCAATGCCCTCTTTCTTTAAGAACTCTGTACTAGGATACTTTGATAATCTATCAGAATTCTTTTTAGCTGGATTTAAAGCTGAATTTATTGCATGAAACAAACACTGATCATCGTCGTTTTTTACATTGATAATTGCCTTCTTATCAGCTACTGCTTTAGGCAAAGGAATATATGAAGAACCTTTTAACGGCTCGTACTTTGCAATATTTAGGTAAAGCTTAACACAGTGGTCAATTTCTAATCCGGATGCTGTGTTTGTAAATCTTTCAAGACTCTCTTGTATAAATGAAGATGACTCATCGTAGAGCTCATTTATTTCAGAGTTCAAGATTGCATTTTGTTTCTGTGTAATACTGCTGTGGTGTATTTTTTGGTATTACCATCATCTTTAAATAAATTTACAGTGAGACCTAATTGAAACTTTAATCCATTCATCTTTGTCAGCTCTTTGCTTATTTGCTTTGTGATAATGGATTTTTTATCACGAAATAGTTTTTGAGGGTCTTTGTATTTCTCGGCAGATATTTCGTATGCTTTGAAATAGCCACACATTGGTTTGTCAACCAGTTTTAATTTTCTATCTTGAAAAACTTGTTTTAGTTCATTTATAACATTTTCTTGTAATTTATCATATTTTTGCTTTTGTTCATTTATAACATTTTCTTGTAATTTATCATATTTCTGCTTTTCTCGTTTACGTTGTTTTTTTGCACGTCGTCTCTTGAGTAAATTTTCTAATGTTTGAGATTTAATCTCTTTCGAAGTTTCCTTTGGTTTTAATGCATTTATACCGTTAGATAGTGTTTGCTTATTTATTACACCTGTTTTAAACAAAAGTATTAATTCTTTTATAGTCTCCTCGTTTTCCATTTCCTTTATTTGTTATATATTAGAAATAATTTTTCTTAAATATAAAATAATTATATCAAAAAAAAACAATGGAAATCAATGTTTGTAAATTTCTTAAAAGTGGATCACATAATCCATGTACAAATAAGCCTACAAAAGATTCTAATTATTGCAGTTTGCATAAATTTAGATTAAAAACAAGTCATGCATTACTGTTTCTAATATGTAAAAAAGGCACTTATGCAAAATATCAAGTGTGTGTTGGTTGCGGTGCAGCTTCAATTAGAAAAATGAACGATTATTGGAGATTAAAGTCGTATAACGCTGAGTGTCTCAGATTTAGACGTATTAAGGTTTAAATTATATTTTGATAACTTATAAAAAAAAATAAACTTGCAATCTTCACTACCCCTATTCTAAAAAAGTTTTAATAAATCAAGTAAATCACCATGAAATGGTGATTTATTATATATATGTATTTTGGGGCGTTTCTCGATCAAACTCGAGCAAAGCGAGAGCTTTGAGCCAGAAACCCCAAAATACATATATATCAAGGATCTCTTGAAAGTGAGAATAAATGGGGGTTCAGGCGTTCTTAAACTTCAAGAACCTCCTAGTACATTTCTAACAGGGTGTACAGTCGAACCTTTGATATCAGATGAAAGCGAATTTGATGAAAGTGATACAGGCTCTTACGAAAGTGACGAAAATGACAGTCGGTCGAATGAAGAAACTATCCAAGGTGCAAGCACTATTGGTGCAGGTAATATGTCAAGAACTCATGTTAACCTAGCGCAAACTTTGGACAAGCAGCCAGTTGTTTTCGATTATGATAACGATGATTCAGAGCAGGTAGATCTGTCTGACTGTACATATAAGCTTCATGTATATCCGTCTGACTGTACATATAAGCTCCATATGCAAGATTTTGCTGCTATGAAAAGAAAGAAAGAGCATGATACAGACGTAGTGCAGAACATAGAAGTAGTTTATGATAGGCGTAAACATCTAATTTCCAAAGAATCTTCTATACGAAAACCATTTTCATCTGCAATTACAAGTGAAATGGTGACGGTTCACAAACCATCGAGCTCTTTACAAACGTCGGAAATGGTGACTGTTAACGAACACTCTAGTACAATACAAACATCCGAAACGGTAAGTTTTAATGAACCATCGCGTGCTCTATAAAAAACGGAATTGGTGACCGTTGGTGAACCATCAAGACAGAAAGAGCATGATGATCGGCGTAAAAATCTACTTTTCGAAGAATCTTTTATACGAGAAATATTTTCATCTGCAATTTCAAGTGAAATGATGACGGTTGATACAACATCGAGCTCTATAAAAACATTGACAATGGTTACTGTTAATAAACCATCTAGTACTTTACAATCATCGGAAATTGTGTCTCTTGATAAACCATCGAGTACTTTACAAATGTCAGGAATTACAAATGACGCCTCTGTCATAAACTATTCTGATTCTAAGCGTTTGCTTAAGACTTACTTTATCAAAATGCTATTATTAGCGATGAAAACAGCCTTCCCCGAAGACAGAAGCTGGGAACCAGATCAGTTGTCTTCATTGCTGAAGACGGCTTTAAGTATGATTTACTACGCTTATTGTTCAGAAGAAAAGGGAATTTTGAACTTTTGGTTTCAGGAGCTTATCGAAAATCGAACAAGAGATTCTACGCGTGCAGAAATAGTACACTGTTTAGAAAAAGTAGTACGCAGCTTAAGTGACAAAATTCAAGATTGATACTTTTGTTCAATGGAACTGGTGGGCTAATATTCTTTGTAAGGTCCGAGACTCAAGACATATTCGACTGGTCGATTATCTATAGATATGTTTACTTGATTCCATCTTAAGCTTGTTAAGCGTGATTAAGCATATGTTAAATTCTGACCAATCAATTGTGACGTTTACTGAGATACTCGGATGGCCATACACTGGCGCACTTGCTATGTATAGACAGAAACTATACTCAACGGCAAAAATAGAATATTTTCAATTCAGCATACTGGCCGATTTTAAAACGCAAATTGTATGAATATTTGAATATCGGCTATCTTAAAGATTACACATTTTAAGTTTTTTATGTTTAAAAGAAATATAAAAAGATCGGACAGAGAAAGTAGCATTCAAGGAGGACAGTCAACCACAAAACACAAAAACAAACATGCAAACAGACAAACAAGAAGGCAAAAGTAATAATAAATGCAAATGACATCACAAACACAAAAGGTTTGACAATAGGGCTACCGACTTGGAACGGTTAGTGACAAAGTAGACAACTTGGGGTTTTTGAGTCATTGAGTACCTTCATTGTGACTTTCTAGGCTATTTTTTTTGTGTATTATATTTACACGAGCATATTTGTGTTTTACTTATATTGCCTATTGATGCTGCCTTGTTGGTTAGAGATTAGATCATGGCGGGGATTTCTTAATTTACACTGTCCTGTTTTAATTGGATGACAGTAGGGTAGGTGTGAGGTTTGGTGCACCCTAGAACCGTTTTAAACCCCCACCCCAGTGGCCTACTTTGCCACTGACCGTTCCAAGGCGGTAGCCCTATTGTCAACCCTTTTGTGTTTGTGATGTCGTTTGCATTTTTTATTACTATTGCCTTTCTGTTTGTCTGTTTGCGTGATGTTTTTGTGTTTTGTGGTTGACTGTGGTCCTTGAATGCTGCTTTCCCTGTCCGATATTGTTATCCTTCTTAACAAAGATAGTATGAAAGTGGTCATGACCAAGAATCTTACGAAGTTTATAAATCATATCACCATAGAAGTCAGGTTGTGATAGTCCTTGTCGCAGAAGAGTCCTTAACTTACTTTTATATTTGGAAAGAAGATCAGGGTTACGATAATAAAATGTTACAAAGGTTTTAGGAAGTTTATGGTAACGGTAACACTGATTGAGTTGCTTTTTAGTTATACAAAGATTACGAATATTAAAGTCCTCAACTCGAGTACAAGCTCTTGAAAAACGAATAAGTTGAGACACATACACCCCATAAGAAGTTGCTCGGTGAACATCCCCATCCAAGTGGGGGTAATTAACAATGTCAAAATTAAAATCATATCTCTTGTCATAGATTTTGCTAATTATTTCAATATTTTCAATCGAGAGATCTAAATCAAGAAAAGAAGCCTTATTTTCAGATATATTAGCTTTATTAAGCTGAAGTTCTTTAGGATAAATATTATCAACCATAGTTGGAAAGAAAGGGTTGTCAATGTTCAGTATGTCATCCAGATACCGAGAGGTTATGTTTTCGGATAAAGGAATGTGTAAGATCGGGTTTAAAATGCGATCTGTTTAAAAACATAAATTCACAGTATTATGTTATTACTAATTCATTGTCATTAGGTCGGTGTATAGAGGATCTTAAACGAGTTCCCATTTCATATAAGATTGATGAAACGACTTATGAATTATTTTAATTTGAACCAGCCGTTTGGCGAGATAAAATTAAAAATAATTCATAGCGAGTTTCATAAGTCTTATATGGAATGGGAACGAGTTTAAGATCATTTTTATCACAAAACATTGCAATCAAATTAGTAAAAATTAATTCAGATGGACATAGAACCGCCAAGACGTCAGACACACGTTAGCGCCAATACGTCATAAACTATGTGAATTCGTAACGTCTCGTCTCACACATAACGTTGCGTGTAAAAGAGTTCGAGTTTTACCTCTTTACAAAATAGCAGTTTACGCCAACTTTTAACAAACCAACAACAATGTTTTGTATAACGTGCATTATTTGTATAAGCTGTCACAAATAACAAGTTTATGACAGGTGTGAGAAGTTAGCTCGTAGTTCGTAGTTCGGCGTTCGACATTCGTTCTGTTACGGATTTGTTACAGATTTGACAGCACGGAGTTCAACATTCATTTGTCAGAAGCGAGTTCGACATTCAAACCCAACCCGGAGTTCGACATTCGCAGCTCGGAGTTCAACATTCGAACCCAACTCGGAGTTCGACATTGCCAGCTCGGAGTTCAACATTCAAATCCAACTCGGAGTTCGACATTCGAAGCTCGGAGTTCAACATTCGAACCCAACTCGGAGTTCGACATTCGCAGCATTTTAAACATATATATTCAGTTCTTACACATATATATTCAGTTCTTACACATATATATTCAGTTCTTACACATATATATTCCATTCTTACACATATATATTCCGTTCTTACACATATATATTCAGTTCTTACACATATATATTCTGTTCTTACACATATATTTTCCGTTCTTACAAATATATATTCCGTTCTTACACATATATATTCCGTTCTTACGCATAAATATTACGTTCTTACACATATATATTCCGTTCTTACACATATATATTCCGTTCTTACGCATATATATTCAGTTCTTACGCATATATATTCAGTTTCTTAGACATATATATTCAATTCTTACGCATATATATTCAGTTCTTACGCATATATATTCAGTTCGTACACATATATATTCAGTTTTACGCATATATATTCAGTTCTTACGCATATACATTCAGTTCTTACACATATATATTCAGTTTTACGCATATACATTCAGTTCTTACGCATATATATTCAGTTCTTACGCATATATATTCAGTTCTTACACATATATATTCCCTTCTTACGCATATATATTCAATTCTTACACATATATATTCAGTTCTTACGGATATATATTCAGTTCTTAGACATATATATTCAGTTCTTACGCATATATATTCAGTTCTTACTCAAAGATATTCAGTTCTTACACATATATATTCAGTTTTACGCATATATATTCAGTTCTTAAGCATATATATTGAGTTCTTACGCATATATATTCAGTTCTTACGCATATATATTCAGTTCTTAGACATATATATTCAGTTCTTACGCATATATATTCAGTTCTTACGCAAATATATTCAGTTCTTACGCTTATATATTAAGTTCTTACGCATATATATTCAGTTCTTACGGATATATATTCAGTTCTTAGACATATATATTCAGTTCTTACGCATATATATTCAGTTGTCACGCATATATATTCAGTTCTTAGACATATATATTCAGTTCTTAAACATATATATTCAGTTCTTACACATATATATTCAGTTCTTACACATATATATTCAGTTCTTACACATATATATTCCTTTCTTACACATATATATTCCTTTCTTACACATATATATTCAGTTCTTACACATATATAGTCCGTTCTTACACATATATTTTCCGTTCTTACAAATATATATTACGTTCTTACACATATATATTCCGTTCTTACGCATATAAATTACGTTCTTACACATATATATATATTCCGTTCTTACACATATATATTCAGTTCTTACGAATATATATTCAGTTTCTTAGACATATATATTCAATTCTTACGCATATATATTCAGTTCTTACGCATATATATTCAGTTCGCACACATATATATTCAGGTTTACGCATATATATTCAGTTTTTACGCATATATATTCAGTTCTTACGCATATATTCAGTTCTTACACATATATATTCAGTTCTTACACATATATATTCAGTTCTTACACATATATATTCCCTTCTTACGAATATATATTCAGTTCTTACGCATATATATTCTGTTCTTACGGATATATATTCAGTTCTTAGACATATATATTCAGTACTTACGCATATATATTCAGTTCTTACGCAAATATATTCAGTTCTTACACATATATATTCCATTCTTACGCATATATATTCAGTTTTTACGCATATATATTCAGTTCTTACGGATATATATTCAGTTCTTAGACATATATATTCAGTTCTTACGCATATATATTCAGTTCTTAGACATATATATTCAGTTTTACGCATATATATTCAGTTCTTACGCATATATATTCAGTTCTTACGCATATATATTCAGTTCTTACACATATATATTCAGTTTTACGCATATATATTCAGTTCTTACGCAAATATATTCAGTTCTTACGCATATATATTCAGTTCTTACGCATATATATTCAGTTCTTACGGATATATATTCAGTTCTTAGACATATATATTCAGTTCTTACGCATATATATTCAGTTCTTACGCATATATATTCAATCCTTAGACATATATATTCAGTTCTTAAACATATATATTCAGTTCTTACACATATATATTCCGTTCTAACACATATATATTCCGTTCTTACACATATATATTCAGTTTTTACACATATATATTCCGTTCTTACACATATATTTTCCGTTCTTACAAATATATATTCCGTTCTTACACATATATATTTCGTTCTTACGCATACATATTACGTTCTTACACATATATATTCCGTTCTTACACATATATATTCCGTTCTTACACATACATATTCCGTTGTTACACATATATATTCCGTTCTTACGCATATATATTCAGTTCTTACGCATATATATTCAGTTTCTTAGACATATATATTCAATTATTACGCATATATATTCAGTTCTTACGCATATATATTACGTTCTTACACATATATATTCCGTTCTTACACATATATATTCGGTTCTTACACATATATATTCCGTTCTTACGCATATATATTCA
>JAWPHD010019508.1:0-35399 GCA_037043455.1 Cyrtodaria siliqua | reverse complement strand
TCACACTTGCAGTTCATAGTTCAAAAACAGGTACGCAATTTCGTGTCCGGACCGTAACGTCGCAACCCCTGCAGGGATTTTTAAATAACTTGGCACAAGTGATCACCATAACAAGACGATGTGTTGCGCGCAAAACCCAGGTCTTCAAGGTCAAGGTCACAGTTGGAGGTCAAAAGTCAAAGTATGTCCGGTCAACAACTCTGGCATTCATGGACGAATTTTCAAATAACTTGGCACAAGTGCTCACCACAACAAGACGATGTGTCGCGCACAAAATTCAGGTGTGGCCCCCAAGGTCAAGGTCACATTTAGAGGTCAAAGGTCAAATCTTGTCCGGTCAATAACTTTTGCATGCCTGGACGTATTTTCAAATAACTTTGCACAAGTGCTCACCACAACCAAATGAGGTGTCGTGCACAAATCCAGGTCCATGGCTCCAAGGTCAAGGTCATACTTAAGAGGCCAAAGGAGACTTCGGGGGCATTTATCACTTACAGTGATATTTCTTGTGTTTTTTTTGTTTTTTTACATAATATTTTTATTGTTTTGGTGAATTCTTAAATAGCTTCTTACACATATATGTTGCCCTCACCACCCCCACTCACCCCACCATCCACCCCCGCCTTTCTCCCACCCCCATCCTGTACCCCACTCAAAACTCGAATTTTTTATTTTTATTTATTTTTTTACATATTTCTGTGTAGTTTTGGTCAATTCTTACACATAGTTATGTTGTGCTCCCAACCCCACCCCTCATTGATGTAGCCTTGTTTTCTGATGGTATATACTAGCTATAAAAATCGAATAGTCGAGCTGCGCTGTTCTCCGACAGCTCTTGTAAAGCATGTTCGTGATATTAAATTATTCTAATTTCGTTATCTTATAGTAAACAAAAGGTTTGTAGCGATTGCTTTATTTTTTATACGAGATTTTGGGCGAAAACTTTGGATTTTTATCAAACAATCAATAAAAACTGGAATAATTTGATATACTAGTATATAGGGAGTATATATGCATGCATGTATAGATTTTAGTTTATTTCATTATTTAAGCCAAATATGGCCAATGAATATATAATATACATAGCTATACATAATTTTCACTGGTGCGATGATAAGAATATAGCAGGTTATAGTATGTAATAAACTACATGAATATTAGTATTTCTCTCTTTCCATCATATGCAACAACTCATTCATTTACTTATGTCTCTTATCCATTCAGTCTTAGTCAAATGACATACACATACAGACATGTTAATGCAATGTATGTATGCCCGCTGACTTAATGATTTATTTATCTATCCATACGCGAGAGCGCGTACGTGATTTTTTTTTATTAATATATACTGGTACATATATATTTATTTAAACGTATTTCTTTTTACATCTATTGCGAAACAAGTTCTTGCAACTTATATTAATCACTCTCGATGGTTTCCTGCTTAGAATCAGAACTAAGCAATGTGGATTAATTACATGTATCTTGTTCAAAGATAAATAACATGGCCACGACGAGGATCGAACCCATGACCTCTCGATCTGAAGTCCGACGATCTACCACTGGACCACGCACGCCTTATATATATTCATACACGAAAGCGCTCGCATGCGTATGCGTGTATGTGAAAATGATTTTTTTTGGCATGGGTTGCGATTGCGAGAGCGGGAATTTGTTTGGTAGGAGCTGTTCCATTAGCTCGAACCTGTCCTGTATGTCTTTATCATAATGTGCTTACTACAACAATAGTCTTATCTTATTTAAATTTAGTTGTTGAACTGTTGCTGTAATAAGCCATGTTTCATCTTTGCCAGAAGTACATGTGTGTATAAATGATTAAAAACATAATTATTTGTATTGTTATTTATATTTTCCATTTCTATGTGATGTAAAGTTAGCCAGAACTATCAGACTCTTGTCTGCGGATTCATATTAATAAGTAATACAATTCAATAGTCATTACTACATGTATTAATCTTTCATCAGGACCACCCCGTGTGGTTAATGTTCATTAAAGGTCTTCATCATGATCCCTGCATTGTTTCAGGTGCCATCTCGCTCACATCAAAAGAGCAGTATATAATTTCAGCAACTCTGCAGTTCAGGGTGAGAAGGTTGTAGGCCCATTTTCCATATTTTATCTCGTTTACTTGGAGGATGAGCCTGGCATGTTCATGCCTGATAGGCGCCATATAACCTTTCATGTGTTGGTGCGCCTTAAAACCCAATTCAATTCAATTCATCAGGGCCATGTTATAATTTACATTCAGTGGCTACTAGCACACCCTACTGTATGCAACTTATAATTATAATTTTAAGACGTAAACATAAATATTTTAGTAATATATCCTCAATTGTTTTATTAAATTCATTATGAAACATTACAGATATATACATATATTAGTCTTAAATTAATCAATGCAATCTCCCTTTGAAAATATGCTTCGGCCAACTGCTATGCCCATCCTACTGTATGTGGTATAATTTCATTTAAAGACGAACAATTCTTTTTAAAAGTAATATCTACTCGAAAATGATTACACTAGTAATTATATATCAAAAATAAAACGTGCATTTATAAGTCTATAATTAGCAAGAGGCCCTAGAGGGCCTGTACCACTGTGGTTGTGGCAGTCGAACATATAAATTACTGCAAGTTCCCCAGTTTGTACCCATATAGAGGGGTCCCTTTACGCTAAAAGAGCAAAAAACGTTTTATAAATGCATTCACATTAAGATATTTATTTTTTACCCGATTACCTTTGTGTTTGTGTATTTTTGTGTTTGTTTATTAAAACCTTTAAAGGACCATAACTCCGCCAAAAAGCATTCAACTGGAACACGACAACGATATGCGCAACCAAGTTTCGTTGACAGCCGGCAAGTGGTTGAGGAGAACTAGTCCGGAAAAAATATTTGTATATTGAAACCTTTAAAAAGCCATAACTCCAACAAAATGATTCAAGCGTAACCGACAACAATATGCACAACTAGGCTTGGTACTGATAATTCCTGCCAAGTTTCATTGAAATCAGGATTTCACGAAAACTAGTCCGTATAAAGTTTAACTCTGTCAAAAATCATTCAACAGGAACATGGCAATTATACGTGCAACTAGGCTTGGTACGGATCATCCTTGCCAAGTTTCGTTGAAATCTGGCAAGGGGTTCAGGAGAACTAGCATGGAGTAAATTTGTTTTAAAACCTTTAAAGGGCCATAACTCCGCCAAACATATTTCAACCACAACACGGCGACGATATGCACAACTAGGCTTGGTATCTATCATCCTTGTAAAGTTTCGCTGAAATCCGGCCAGGGGTTCAGCAGAAATAGTCCGGACAAAGTTTGTGTATGAAAACCTTTAAAGTGTCACAACTTCACCAACATCATTCAACTGGAACACGGTGACGATATGCACAACTAGGCTTGTTACTGATATTCCCTGCAACATTTCTTTGAAATCCGGCCAAATGAAGGCTCTATCGTCTTAGCGAGACAAAATACAGCACTTTTATCTAAATCAAGGTCTATAACTCCTGTGTTTCCTATCCGATCTGGCTGGTTTTCGAACTCGGTCAAGCTTTCATTGATATTAACAATCTTTGCTAAAGATCGGATGAAAAATTAAGACCCTATCGTCTTGCCCTATCCCTGGATGTGGTGGGGGAAATCCCCCCGAATTCATGTTTGTCATTTTTGTCTATGTTCATTAAATGTCATCATCGTGATCCCTGTATTGTTTCAGGTGCTATTTGAGTGGTGGCAGAAATACTGATCATGGCTTCAGCGAAAAATGGAATGTTCACAAGATAATTTGTAGCAACTCTACAGTTCTGCTGGTGAGAAGGTTCTAGGCCCATTCTGCACCTAGATGTAAATGGAGAGTGAGTCTGGAATGTTCATACCCGTTAGCCCCATAAAACCGACGTCATTATCTTAAGAGGTTTTGCTAACCCTCTAAAGTAGGGCATGTAGTATCCTAACCCCTGATAACGCATAATGTTAGAGTGAAACAGATACGAACCTGTGAGAGCGCAATAAGGATAAAAGCGGGTATCGATTGAAGTCGGTATTGCAGAAAGGTGTTTAAAGTTGTTAAAGTTGTCACTGAAACAGAACATTGCAGTAGAATGAAGTTGGACGAAGTACTGAAGGAGATTGGAGAGTTTGGATTCTACCAGAAACGAGTGTGCGTACTTCTGTGTCTTCCAATGATCAACGTGGGGGCATTTATGGTAGTGATAATTTTGCTTCTCTACACGCCGAAACACAGGTAAGATTTATTTATTTTACTTTTGGATGGTTGGGTGGGTCATGTGGAGGGTGATATATAACTGTAGTGTGCGATATAGTTTTATTGTTTGAAAGTAAGAAGCCGGATGCATTCGAGCATATATAGTTTCCTCGCTTCTCGATGAAATAAAATTTTATTTATATTATTCTCTATGGAATATTCTATTGGAGAGTAATGTATAAGATCAATCGACCTACGTTTTGAAAGCTCACAGACACGTTCATTTCATTTTGTTATTTTAAAGAAAGCATACTCCTATACTACTGAAAAAATAGAACAATAATAGTCAATTGATCTTGACAATATGACAAAACCCGGTGTGTGTGTGTGTGTGTGTGTGTGAGGGGGGGGGGGGGGGGGGGGGGGGGGGGGGGGGGTTAGTTGTTGTGGCACATATGACAAAACCCTTTGCCCTGCATGGAGCAATGGGGGGGGGGGTTAGTTGTTGTGGCACATATGACAAAACCCTTTGCCCTGCATGGAGCAATATGGCAGTCAAACATAAATTACTACAAGTACCCATGTAGAGGGTCCCCTTTACGCTAGAGTAACAAAACCCGTTTTATAAATGCATCCACATTTGGATAAGAAAGTAAATTGTGTGGGTTTTTTTACCCGATTGCCCCCTAGGGGTCCCCAGCAAACGGAACACGGCGGTGAAGTGCGCAACTAGGCTTGGCACTGATCATCTCTGCAAAATTTCGTTGAAATCCGGCCAGGGGTTCAGGAGAACTAGTCCGGACAACGTGTGTATACTAAAACCTTTAAAGGGCCATAACTCCGCCAAACAATTGTCAACGGAACCCAGCGATGACATGAACAACTAGGCTTGGTACTGATCATCCGTGCAAAGTTTCTTTGAAATAAGGCCAGGAGTTCAGGAAAACTAGTCCGGGCATAGTTTGTGTACTAAAACCTTTAAAGGACCATAACTCTGCCAAAATCATTCAACCGGAACACGATGACGATATGCACAACTAGGCTGGATGCTGATCAGCATGCAAAGTTTCGTTGAAATCCGGCAAAATGAAGGCCCTATCGTCTTAACGAGGCAAAATACACTATTTTTTAACTAAATCAAGGGCCATGACTCTGGCGTTACAAATCCGATTAGGCTGGTTTTCGAACTTGTCCAAGCTTTAATTGATATTATCAATCTGTAACGTTTGCTAACGATCGGATGAAAAATGAAAGCTGTATCATCTTAACGAGGCAACATAAAGCGTTTTTAACTAAATCAAGGGCCATAACTCCGGTGTTACTGGTCCGATCTGATTTTCAAATTATCCGAGCTTTCATTGATATTAACATTCTGTGCAAGTTTGGTAAATATCAAGTAATAAATGAAGGTGCTACAGTGGTCACAAGGCAGAAAATGGCATTTTTCAGCAATACAAGCGCCATAACTCCTGTGAAACTAATCCGATCTGGCTGGTTTTCAAACTTATCTGATCCTTTCTTGATATAAAGACCCTCGCAAAGTTTGGTAAAGATCCGATTAAAAGCGAATGCCCTATCGTGTTCACAAGGTAAAAGTTAGCGGACGACGACGACGGAGGACGACGGACGATGGATGACTCGCCATCCCATAAGCTCTGCTGGTATTCTTGCCAAGTTTTACTGAAATCCAGCGAGGGATTCAGGCGAACTAGTCTGTACAAAGTTAGTGTATTACAACTGTTAAACGGCCATAACTAGCGCATCTAAGCTTGGTACTCATCATCCCCGCAAAAATTCGTTGAAATTCGGCCAGGAGTTCAGAAGAGTCTGGATAAAGTATGTGTACCAAACCTTTAAAGTGCTAAAAGTCCGCAAAAAATCATTCAACCGGAACACGGTGATTATATGCACAGCTACGCCTGATACTGATCATCCCTGCAAAGTATCATTGAAATCCGGCCAGGGGTTTAGGAGAACTAGTCCAGACAAAATGTGTGTATTAAAACCTTTAAAGGGTCATAACTCCGCCAAAAATAGTTCAACCGGAATACGGCAATGACATGCATAATTAGGCTTGGTACTGATCATCCCCACAAAGTTTCATTGATATCCGACCAGGGGTTCAGGAGAACTAGCCCAGACAAAGTGTGTGTACTAAAACCTTTAAAGGGTCATAAATCTGCCAAAAAGCATTCAACCGGAACACGTTGATGATATGCACCACTAAGCCTGGTACTGATCATCCCTGCAAATTTCGTTGAAATCCGGCCAGTGGTTCAGAAAAAATAGTCCGGATACGTCCGGAACACGGTGATGATATGCATAACTAGATTTGGTACTGATCGTCCCTGCAAAGTTTCATTAAAATCCGACCAGATGAAGGCCCCATCTTTTTAATGAGGCAAATACAGCATTTTTAAACAAATCCAGGGCCGTAACTCCGGTGTTACTAATCCGATTTGGCTGGTTTTCAAACTTTTCCGAGCTTTCATTGATATTAACAGTCTGGTAAAGTTTGGTAAGATCGGGTGGAAAATGAAGGCCCTATCATCCTAGCGAGGCAAAACACAGCGTTTTTAACTAAATCAAAGGCCATAACTCCGATGTTACCGGTCCGATCCGACTGATTTTCGAACTAGTCCACGCTTTCATTTGTGTTAACAATCTGGTAAACTTTGTAAAAGAACTTTCAAATATATGCAAGGCAATCTTTTCAAACGAATATTGCGCGGGGAACATAGCAACATGTTTTTACTGTACATACTTTAAACGGAAGTGCTTTAGACGTATTATAAGTTCGTTCTTATTCAATGTAAAGGGAAGTGCTTTAGAGATATTATAAGTTCGTTCTTATTCAGTGTAAAGGGAAGTGCTTTAGAGATATTATAAGTTCGTTCTTATTCAGTGTAAAGGGAAGTGCTTTAGAGAGATTATAAGTTCGTTCTTATTCAGTGTAAAGGGAAGTGCTTTTAGAGATAGTATAAGTTCGTTCTTATTCGATGTAAAGGGAAGTTCTTTAGAAATATTATAAGTTCGTTCTTTTTCAATGTAAAGGGAAATACTATAGAGAAATTATAAGTTCGTTTTATTTAGTGTAAAGAGAAGTGCTTTAGAGATATTATAAGTTCGTTCTTATTCGTTGTAAAGGGAAGTGCTTTCGAGATATTATAAGTTCGTTCTTATTCACTGTGAAGGGAAGTTCTTTAGAGATATTATAATTTCGTTCTTATTCAATGTCAAGGGAAGTTATTTAGAGATATTATAAGTTCGTTCTTATTCAATGTCAAGGGAAGCTCTTTAGAGATATTATAAGTTCGTTCTTGTTCAATGCCAAGGGAAGTTCTTTAGAGATATTATAAGTTCGTTCTTGTTCAATGTCAAGGGAAATTCTTTAGAGATATTATAAGTTCGTTCTTGTTCAATGTCAAGGGAAATTCTTTAGAGATATTATAAGTTCGTTCTTGTTCAATGTCAAGGGAAATTCTTTAGAGATGTTATAAGTTCGTTCTTATTCACTGTAAAGGGAAGTTCTTTGGAGATATTATAAGTTCGTTCTTATTCACTGTAAAGGGAAGTTCTTTAGATATATTATACGTTCTTGTTCAATGTCAAGGGAAGTGCTTTAGAGATATTATAAGTTCGTTCTTATTCAATGTCAAGGGAAGTTCGTTAGAGATATTATAAGTTCGTTCGTATTCACTGTAAAGGGAAGATTATAAGTTCGTTATTTTTCGTTCTTTCTCTTTAGAGATATCATAAGTTCGTTCTTGTTCACTGTAAAGGGAAGTTCTTTAGAGATATTATAAGTTCGTTCTTGTTCAGTGTCAAGGGAAGTTCTTTAGAGATATTATAAGTTCGTTCTTATTCAATGTCAAGGGAAGCTCTTTAGAGATATTATAAGTTCGTTCTTGTTCAATGCCAAGGGAAGTTCTTTAGAGATATTATAATTTCGTTCTTATTCAATGTCAAGGGAAGCTCTTTAGAGATATTATAAGTTCGTTCTTGTTCAATGTCAAGGAAAATTCTTTAGAGATATTTTAAGTTCGTTCTTGTTCAATGTCAAGGGAAATTCTTTAGAGATATTATAAGTTCGTTCTTGTTCAATGTCAAGGGAAATTCTTTAGAGATGTTATAAGTTCGTTCTTATTCACTGTAAAGGGAAGTTCTTTGGAGATATTATAAGTTCGTTCTTATTCACTGTAAAGGGAAGTTCTTTAGATATATTATACGTTCTTGTTCAATGTCAAGGGAAGTGCTTTAGAGATATTATAAGTTAGTTCTTATTCAATGTCAAGGGAAGTTCGTTAGAGATATTATAAGTTCGTTCGTTTTCACTGTAAAGGGAAGATTATAAGTTCGTTATTTTTCGTTCTTTATCTTTAGAGATATCATAAGTTCGTTCTTGTTCACTGTAAAGGGAAGTTCTTTAGAGATATTATAAGTTCGTTCTTGTTCAGTGTCAAGGGAAGTGCTTTAGAGATATTATAAGTTCATTCTTATTCATTGTAAAGGGAAGTGCTTTAGAGATATTATAATTTCGTTCTTGTTCAATGTCAAGGGAAGTGCTTTAGAGATAGTATAAGTTCGTTCTTATTCAGTGTAAAGGGAAATACTATAGAGATATTATAAGTTCGTTTTATTCAATGTAAAGGGAAGTTCTTTAGAGATATTATAAGTTCGTTCTTGTTCAGTGTCAAGGGAAGTGCTTTAGAGATATTATAAGTTCGTTCTTATTCATTGTAAAGGGAAGTTCTTTAGAGATATTATAATTTCGTTCTTGTTCATTGTATAGGGAAGTGCTTTAGAGATATTATAAGTTCGTTCTTATTCATTGTAAAGGGAAGTGCTTTAGAGATATTATAAGTTCGTTCTTATTCATTGTAAAGGGAAGTGCTTTAGAGATATTATAATTTCGTTCTTGTTCATTGTATAGGGAAGTGCTTTAGAGATATTATAAGTTCGTTCTTATTCATTGTAAAGGGAAGTGCTTTAGAGATATTATAAGTTCGTTCTTATTCATTGTAAAGGGAAGTGCTTTAGAGATATTATAAGTTCGTTCTTTTTCACTGTAAAGGGAAGTTCTTTAGAGATATTATAATTTCGTTCTTGTTCAGTGTCAAGGGAAGTGCTTTAGAGATATTATAAGTTCGTTCTTATTCATTGTAAAGGGAAGTGCTTTAGAGATATTATAATTTCGTTCTTGTTCAATGTCAAGGGAAGTGCTTTAGAGATAGTATAAGTTCGTTCTTATTCAGTGTAAAGGGAAATACTATAGAGATATTATAAGTTCGTTTTATTCAATGTAAAGGGAAGTTCTTTGGAGATATTATAAGTTCGTTCTTATTCACTAAAAAGGGAAGTTCTTTAGAGATATTATAATTTCGTTCTTATTCAATGTCATGGGAAGTTATTTAGAGATATTATAAGTTCGTTCTTGTTCAATGTCAAGGGAAGTTCTTTAGAGATATTATAAGTTCGTTCTTATTCAATGTCAAGGGAAGTTCTTGAGAGATAGTATAAGTTCATTCTTGTTCAATGCCAAGGGAAGTTCGTTAAAGATATTATAAGTTCGTTCTTGTTCAATGCCAAGGGAAGTTCGTTAAAGATATTATAAGTTCGTTCTTGTTCAATGCCAAGGGAAGTTCTTTGGAGATATTATAAGTTCGTTCTTATTCACTGTAAAGGGAAGTTCTTTAGAGATGTTATAAGTTCGTTCTTACTCACTGTAAAGGGAAGTTCTTTGGAGATATTATAAGTTCGTTCTTATTCACTGTGAAGGGAAGTTCTTTAGATATATTATAATTTCGTTTTTGTTCAATGTCAAGGGAAGTGCTTTAGAGATAGTATAAGTTCGTTCTTATTCACTGTAAAGGGAAGATTATAAGGTCGTTCTTTTTCGTTCTTTCTCTTTAGAGATATCATAAGTTCGTTCTTATTTACTGTAAAGGAAAGTTCTTTAGAGATATTATAATAATATTATAAGTTCGTTCTTGTTCAATGTCAAGGGAAGTTCTTTAGAGATGTTATAAGTTCGTTCTTATTCAATGTCAAGGGAAGTTATTTAGAGATATTATAAGTTCGTTCTTATTCAATGTCAAGGGAAGTTATTTAGAGATATTATAAGTTCGTTCTTATTCGTTGTAAAGGGAAGTGCTTTAGAAATATTATAAGTTCGTTCTTATTCACTGTGAAGGGAAGTTCTTTAGAGATATTATAATTTCGTTCTTATTCAATGTCAAGGGAAGTTATTTAGAGATATTATAAGTTCGTTCTTATTCGTTGTAAAGGGAAGTGCTTTAGAAATATTATAAGTTCGTTCTTATTCACTGTGAAGGGAAGTTCTTTAGAGATATTATAATTTCGTTCTTATTCAATGTCAAGGGAAGTTATTTAGAGATATTATAAGTTCGTTCTTATTCGTTGTAAAGGGAAGTTCTTTAGAGATAGTATAAGTTCGTTCTTATTCACTGTGAAGGGAAGTTCTTTAGATATATTATAATTTCGTTTTTGTTCAATGTCAAGGGAAGTGCTTTAGAGATAGTATAAGTTCGTTCTTATTCAATGTCAAGGGAAGTTCACTAGCGGATCCAGGGGGGGGGGGGGGGGGGGGGGGGGGGGCGCACCCGGCGCGCGCCCCCCCCCCCCTAAAAAGGGGGGGGGCGCACCCGGCGCGCGCCCCCCCCCCCCTAAAAATTCCGGATCATACATGTATGTCCATTTTACTGTAGATAAAATATCAAATACGCCCTCAGTATAAAAAAATTTCTCGCTCGCTTCGCTCGCTCGACGCATCATGGCTAATGAGTGGTTTAATTAACACATTGTTAAATCCTTTTATTTGAAAACGGACTTTTTTATTCATACATGTATGTCCATGTTACTGTAGATAATATATCGAACAATTTCGATGCACACCCTCAGTATAAAAAAAAAATCTCGCTCGACGCATAATGGCTTATGAGTGGTTTAATTAACACATTGTTAAATCCTTTTATTTGAAAACGGACTTTATAATTCATACATGTATGTATGTCCATGTTACTGTAGATAATATATCAAACAATTTCGATGCACGCCCTCAGTATAAACAAATTTCTCGCTCGCTCGACGCATAATGGCTAATGAGTGGTTTAATTAACACATTGTTAAATCCGTTTATTTGAAAACGGACTTTTTTTATTCATACATGTATGTCCATGTTATTGTAGATAAAATATCAAACAATTTCGTTGCACGCCGTCAGTATAAAAAAAAATCTCGCTCGCTTCGCTCGCTTGACGCATAATGGATAATAGATAAAACATCAAACAATTTAGATGGACGCCCTCAGTATAATTTTTGTTCTCGCTCGCTTCGCTCGCTCGACGCATAATGGCTAATAAGTGGTTTAATTAACACATTATTAAATCTTTTTATTTGAAAACGGACTTTTTTACCCTATAAATGCACTACCGCAAACGTTTTATGAGGCTAGAGACGGACACGAAAATTGACCAAAATATTACGCCCCCCCTAAGCTGAAATCCTGGATCCGCCCCTGAAGTTCATTAGAGATATTATAAGTTCGTTCTTATTCACTGTAAAGGGAAGATTATAAGTTCGTTCTTTTTCGTTCTTTCTCTTTAGAGATATCATAAGTTCGTTCTTATTTACTGTAAAGGAAAGTTCTTTAGAGATATTATAATTTCGTTCTTGTTCAGTGTCAAGGGAAGTGCTTTAGAGATATTATAATATGGTTCTTGTTCAATGTCAAGGGAAGTGCTTTAGAGATAGTATAAGTTCGTTCTTATTCAATGTAAAGGGACGTTCTTTAGAGATATTATAAGTTCGTTCTTGTTCACTATATAGGGAAGTGCTTTAGAGATATTATAAGTTCGTTCTTGCTCAATGTCAAGGGAAGTGCTTTAGAGATATTACACGTTCGTTCTTATTCAATGTAAAGGGAAGTGCTTTAGAAGTGCTTTAGAGATATAACAAGTCCGTTCTTATTCAATGTAAAGGGAAATAACTTTAATAACTATAAATATAAAAATGTGGTTCTTTATTTCCTTATAATGACGAAGTTGTTATCCATTATTGTTTGTGTTTTTGATAATTTAAACACAAAACATTTACTTATTAAAATGTTATAATTTTCTTGATAATTTTTATATTTTTATATGAAATATGCTGTTTTAATCAAGTGGGAGATAACTCTAATAATAATATTGGAGCTCAAATTGTAAGTGAAAAAGACGAACAAACTACGTTATGCCAATGTTTTTAAAAACTTCAGATTCATCATAAAATACCTCATTATAAAATAATATGTAAATATCACATCCTCTTGAGGGTGCCAGTATATAAATATCACATTCATGAGAGGGTGAAACCATTTGTTTTTAGAAAGTTGCTATAAAGGTATATCGTTGGATTGGAAATAACATAACTAAGAAAATGAGTGGTAGTCTATTGAAATCGGTCAAGAACTTTTGAAGTTATGATGAGTTAAAAATAGTAATTTCACCATACTGACCCGATAACGTCACCGAAACAGCGCGCATCAAAGCTGCGCATGTGATACTTTTTCTACTATCACCCTGCGATTTACTATCACCCTGTACTATCACCCTCGCGTAAGATAGTAAGAAATTACATATTGTTGTCTATGGGGATTTAGCATGGGCGTTTTACGTGAGGTATAATAATGGATATTATCAACCCGAGAAGGATGTGATTTAAAAACGCATGGTTTTGTCTCATGGTAGTCTAGCTTGTATGTTGGACAACCGTGGGATAAATTATGTGCTTGTTTGCTTGCTCTCTTTGTGTTTTTGTGATTTTTTTATTTAATTGTTGCTTATGTGTCTGCATGATTATGCCTTAATATATAAAAAATTATGTGCTTGTTTGCTTGCTCTCTTTGTGTTTTTGTGATTTTTTTTTTATTTATCTTTGCTTATGTGTCTGCATGATTATGCCTTAATATATCTTGTATAGTTTTATTTAGTGTCTCATTAAGCTTATATGTATATATTGCTTACGTGGTTGCATGCTTATTTTTTCATATTTTTCATATTCTTAATACCTAACATATTGTTAACATACTTTATAAAAATAATATGAGTGTTTTAAACGTGCTTTTGTTATGGTTGTAAATTGTTTTAAAGGATCATTTTTAGTAAATGTTCTAGTTCAATTAAAATGGCATTTGTGTGCTTGATGTAAAATTGTAATGCATTTATGCTCTATTTGTTGACATTTTCTATGCATTATGCATGTGTGCTTAGAATAATTATTTTAATGTGTGTATGCTTAAATGTCCTAAAAATGTGTTTAAATGTAAATCCTCTCCTTGAATGTGTTTTTCTCTTGTCTAATCATGTTTTTATCTGGGCTATTGTGATACGGATAATATTATGAGAGCCCAAATTGTATGTTTTAAATATCATAGAATATATGAATATTGCGTGATGCGACAAACAACATACGACATTCACATTGTTTTTTGAATGTCGCGAAAAACGACAGATGACATACAACATTCAAACTTAAAAATTTTTGAAAGTTGCGCGATGCGACATACGACATTCAAGTGCGACGCGACATACGACAAATGACATTCAAGTTTTGAATGTCGTGCTACAGGACATACGATAACCGACAATCAAAACAAATGTCATTTGTCATATGTCATGTAGCACGACATTCCAATCTTGAATGTCGTTTGCCGTATGTCGTCTGGCACGACATTCAAACCGTGAATGTCGTTTGTCGTATGTCGCGTCGCGCGACATTCAAATTGGTTTAGGTTTGAATGTTGTATGTCGTTTTTTGTGACATTCAAAAAAGCAATGTGAATGTCGTATGTTGTATGTCACGTCGCGTGACATTCAAAATGTTTTAAGTTTGAATGTCTTATGTCGTTTTTCTCGACATTCAAAAATCAATGTGAATTTCGTATGTCGTTTGTAGCATCACGCAGCGTTCACATCTTGAATGTCATTTGTCGTATGTCGTGAAGCACGACATTCAAATCTTGAATGTCGTTTGTCGTATGTCCTGTAGCACGACATTCAAATCTTGAATGTCGATCTTGAATGTCGTTTGTCGTATGTCCTGTAGCACGACATTCAAATCCTTCTAACTCTTCCTTAAAATAAATCACTCATTCAAAGATTCATAATGAATAGCAAAATGGGATTATACCAATTTAATTTTCAATAAGAAAGTGTATAAAAAGCTGTTTAAAATTGAAAAAATCTTCATTTTTGGCTTTTCTCTTGAAACCCAAGCAATTGACGTAGTGAAATTTCCTTCAAACACCTTTTTTGCTTAAATGTTAGAGTAAAGAAAATACGGACATTAGAAAGAGAAGTTGGGATGGGTTTTGACATTGTCACATACATGAAACGTATATGCATCAAACTCTTTATGATATGTGAAGTCGGGCAATATTTTGTGAATTTATCGCCCTTTGCACCTGACATTTAGATATATTTCAGAGTTTCATATCTATTTGCTATTAGGTATGTGTTTTATTTTTAAGATGCAAAATACCTGGCCTAGACAACGACACATTTGCTGTTCAGAATGACGATCACCAGATGTTGATAAACCGATCCATTCCATACAGTGATGTGATTGGATATGAACAATGTCACGTGTATAGTACAGAGGGCGCCGAATTTGACGGATTTAACCAGCCAGTGAATGCAAGCATTGTCTCGTGTCGAGAATGGGTGTACGACCAATCTGTTTTTGTTTCAACATTTACGGGGAAGGTAAATCATATCCTTATTACGTTTTGATACTCTCCGCTATTGGATCTGACAACTGTGCCTTTGAGGTCACGTCAGATCGACCTTTCATCTAATCAATATTCATGAGAAGATCAACTAAATTCAACCAATGAAATCGCGCGTTTCTTATGCACTTCAGATGACATACGAATGAACTGAACAAACAAAAATCTACATAAAACAGATCTGTATCCGAATAAAAAAGTCGTAGTGTGTTATTGCTGTGTTATTGCACGATAAAGTCAAAGAAATGCACTAAATGGGATGTTTTACATCAAGATACGAAGAAAATCATCGCTGTCATGTGTATTTTGAAAATATATATTTCACTGACATTATTACTATTTTAGATATTCTAAATAGTAAGCCACAGTACATCTGACCCACGAGTGTCATTTTAGTGAGGGTTCAATCCCACGAATCGGTAAAAAAGATTGTACCGCTATTAAATTCCGTCAAACAATCTTCTTTTTTTCAGTAAATATTCAATTATGGTTGGTGTATTATGTTTGTCTGATTGGCTACTCGTAAGGTCAATCTGACGTGACCTGCAATGGAGCCTGGTCAGATCCTTAGTAGCGAACAGTATGGTAGCCTGATAAAGGGTCTGATTTTAATGAGATTGCATTATAGTAGAATAATTATTCATGTTCAGAATAATTCCATTACATCTCATTAAAATCAGACCCATTATCACGCTACGATACTCTACACTACTAAGGCCTATAGCGGAGAGTATCAAAGCGTAATTGATTTTAATGAGATTGAATTCCATTTACTGTATTAATAAGTATTAGCAATTGCGTAATATAGTAAGCACGTATAATTTCTTAAACTCACTAATCACGACTGATAACAAATGCAATTTTTTTTTTTTTTAATTGGGTGATAGACACACAATGCCTATTGTGAACAAATATAAATAACTATATGAAACTAACTGTTTGACTTTGGTGGATTCCCGGCGCATAAACGTATGCGTCAGTATTAGAATAACAATATTTTGATCTTGTATCATAATAATATTCTTACAGACGAATCTGTATCATAATTACGTTCTTACAGACGAATCTTGTGTGTGACGATGCGCTTAAGACGTCCCATGCACAGATGATCTTCTTTCTGGGAGTCCTAATTGGAGACCTTATTCTGGGCCTGATCAGCGACACGTTAGTAAGCTTACCACTATTTTTGGAGACCTAATTCTGGGCCTGATTTGGAGACCTAATTATTTGCCTGATTTGGAGACCTCATTCTGGGCCTGATTTGGAGACCTAATTCTGGGCCTGGTTTGTAGACCTAATTCTGGGCCAGATTTAGATACCTCCTTCTGGGCCTGATTTGGGGACCTTATTCTGGGCCTGATTTGGAGACCTAATTCTGAGCCTGATTTGGAGACCTAATTCTGGGCCAGTTTGGGAGACCTCATTCTAGGCCTGATCAGCGACATGTTAGTACGTTTACCACTGTATATAGGGTCGTGATTTGAATATATGGTGTAAATAGTTCACTATATTGGGTCATAGTGTGGTTATAGGCTATGACCACCCCATATAAAGAAGTGTCCATATATATTGAACAAAAAAGTTAAACCCGACCTTTTAGGTACATATATTAAACATATGAGCATGGATATAATTGTTTGAAGATACTAGAAATGCTAGGTAAGGATGTGATTTTCAAAAAAAAATTTTATTTTATTATTTTCTAAGCGAATTATCAGAATTATCTCCCATATATTTAAAACAACTTATTTCATTTTGCAAACGTATTGCTTTGAAAACAAATGTATTGTTTGGCATTGACAAGAACTGCCCATTCTGTCATTGTTTAAAAAACGCTGAAATGTTGACAAACGATTAACATTTTCAAACAAAACATTCCAAATTTCGTAATTTTAAAAAAACCTCCCTTTTCAATTAAATAAAAACGATTTTCGATGATAGCCTATACAAGTATATTCCCATCATAGTTGCTTTATTTTTATCACCGACTTTGTTTACAAATTACTTTGTAGAATTATTATTGGTCATATCTGAAATGTGATAATTTAATATAGGCATGATCAGAATAAATGGTTTACATCTAAACCGCTTAAAGCTACAGAGTCTCTATATCAATCGATTTCTTCTTTGTAGGCGTGTCTTTATTTGTAACTTGATGTTCACCAGCTCATGTCGAAATCGGGTATTTAAGCGAGCAAATATAACGCAGGACATCATTTATTGTACATGTGTAGACATCGACCAGTGCACATCGTACCTGTACACAGGTAACATTATGATTTACAGAAGTAAAAAAGCCTCTTTCGGGACTCGAACACACGACCTACTGATTTCAAGACAGGTGCTCTATCCACTGAGCTATAACAAACTACCATTTATTATGGGGCAAAATAACATAACATATTTGAACGCAACTCAAGATGAATCCATAAATATATAGTCCGTCTTGTCGGACGAGTAAATTAACATTGCCTGGTGTAATACTATCTGTTATCAATATGAAACTAATATTCCGCATAAAAACAGCCATATCTCGACTTGTTATTTAGCGCTTGATGAGTTTGTGTGTGCGCTAGTTATTACGTAATGCCTATTTAGTGTTAAAACGCACCAATAAATAGCCGTGATCTAGTGGTTAAACGTACGGCAACCAAAACTTAAAAGCGCAACGGCATTGGTTCAAATCCCGTTACGGGCAAGTATTTTTTTCAAATATATACACGTGACTCTTGAATATTCATGAGTTATTACCAGTTAAAACAGAGACTCTGTAGCTTTAAACAACACGGTAGTGTTAGTCCCAGTTTGACGCACGATTCGTTTACCAGGCCGGACATGCTTCTCGTTATAAAATGCATCATCAGTATACCTTCTGATAATGACAATGCAATCCCTGTGGAAGCCCATACGTGACATTGATCACATATTTAACATAAACGGTAAAGACAAATGTTGTTTAAAATGGGTTCCTTCTTTTTCTTAAAATGTTTATTTAAGCCTTAACAGCGCCACCGAGTTTCGTCAGTGTGTTCTTGGACAAGACACGTTCTCATAACCTCGTCCGTCGGATGGAGGCGTAAATATATCGTGACTCCGATCAGTTAAAGAAACCTATGAATCTACTCGTTAGTAAGAGTATGGCAGGTTTCCGGATTCCTATGTATCCTTCCCCTCTCTGTCTGTGGTGGCTCTAAATAACATATAATGTGTGCTGAGCCTTTAAAGGGACACATGGCAATCTTGATTTTTTGAAAACTCGCGGCGTCCCGTTAGTTTTTCTAAATAACATGCATTATTTCAATCATTAATACTAATTATAAGAATAGTATAAACCAAATTGTTTTTGTATATTTCAGACTTTTGATAATACTACACCAATAATATATTTTAACATTTGGTAAAATAACATAGAAAATTGAAAACACAAAATTTTATTTAATGATATGCAAGCCGGTTTAAAGTCAAAATGTTCCTTGATAAATAAGTACAGACGCTAATACTGATGCTTGATAAAAAAATCAAGATTGCCATGTGTCCCTTTAAACAATATTCACTTGAGAGCATTTATTGCTATTATACTTAAATGGGTAAAAAAAATATAATGAATAAGCATTTGACATATATTTTTATGTAATAATTCCAGAAATCAGCAGTTTTAGTAACGTTTCGACCCCCAAAAATACATTTAGCGATTCATGAAGCTGCGGGAACCCTTTTCTTTTACCTAGTTTTGCAACTATATTTCAGGTTTGGCCGCAAGGTGTCACTGTGTCTTGCCTTCGCAATCATGGCTGCGGCCTCCCTCGCTACATCATGGGCTCCTGAGTTCTACTCATTCACAGCTTTACAATTTATAGTAGGCGGTACAGCACATGGCTCATTTGTGATCGCTTCTGTTATAGGCAAGTATTTACAATACAAAAGGCGGTACATCACATGGCTCATTTGTGATCGCTTCTGTTATAAGTGAGTAGTTATAGTAGGCGGTACAGCACATGGCTCATTTGTGATCGCTTCTGTTATAAGTGAGTAGTTGTAGTAGGCGGTACAGCACATGGCTCATTTGTGATCGCTTCTGTTATAAGTGAGTAGTTATAGTAGGCGGTACATCACATGGTTAATTTCTGACCGCTGCTGTTAATGGTAGCCGGTACATCACATGGCTCATTTGTCATCGCTGCTGTTAATGATAGGCGGTACACCACACGACTCATTTGTGATCGTTTCTGTTTTAGGCAAGTAATTGTAGTAGGTGGCACATCACATGGCCCATTTGTGATCGCTTCTGATCGCGTCTGTTATATGCAAGCAGTAAATCAAATGACTAATTTGTGATCGCTTCTGTTATTGGCAAGTATTTATAGTCCGTGGTACATCGCATGGCTCAATTTGTGACCACTGCTGCTGTTAAGGGTAGGCGGTACATCACATTATTCATTTGTGATAGCTTCAGTTATGTGTAAGTATTTATGGTAGGCGGTTTATCCTATGTTTCGTTTTATATGTAAATTGTTGTAATTGCTGCTATTTTAACATATAACAAATACAAGACCACCCACGTAGTTTAGTGGTCACACTTACTTTAAGTGGTCGAGTAAAACGGTCTAGCGAAATAAATATAAAACTCACGTGCTATAATAACTGGCTTCTTTTACGTTATGTAGTTATGCAGTAAAACGATAATTTGTTTAAATATTTTGAAAACAGTTAATACATTAGCGTCTGAAATTTGGTTTGTCTTGAACTTATACAGTCCTATAAAGTGTGAAATTATCACCAAAAACAACCCGAGCCATACCATCCCCAAAATATAAAAGACCGAACCAACTTGTCGTTTGTTTGAGGTTTGAAAAAAAAAAAGAAGAGACATGTACTAAGGAAAACGCTAAAGGAAAAAAGAAACACAACTCGGGAATTTCCACCATATAATGTCTATACCGCACACACAACTCGGGAATTTCCACCATGTAATGTCTATACCGCACACACAACTCGGGAATTTCCACCATGTAATGTCTATACCGCACACTTAATTTCACGTAATATTCCAAAGAAGTCCCAAGATGTTTTGAAGAAAAAAGGCTGCAGCTAGTCAGAGAAATGCCAAAACTGTGCTGTTGCTGACGTTGAAATCATTGTAGAATTTGTAACACAAATTCATAAATGCTGAAGTTCCGCTTTGAAAATTTGAGCCATTTCAGTACTGCATTTAAAATAGTTTGCAAAATGTTACATCCCAAGTTTGTTCACCTGCTTGAGCCAAACGCGTATTCTATCAATAATGAAACTTTGAAGGGATATTAGTGTGTGTGTTATGTGTTGTTTTAGTATTTCTTCCGAGGGGAAAGGTCTTATGTAGTCATGTACCATTCGATTTATAGTAGCATATTATTCATACTATATATAGCGGAAATTCCCTAGTTGCCTTTTTTTTTGTTTCTTTAGTACACGATCATTATAGCATTTGTAATTATTGTTACAGCCCTGGAGCTTGTCGGGCCGTCCTATAGAGTGCTGACTGGTGTACCTCTCCATATCAGCTTCACTATTGGGCTGACGTATGTAGCCGGGATGGCATATTGGTTGAGGGACTGGCGTTATATCAACCTTGCCTGCGCCATACCGTCAGTATTGTGTCTGTTTCACTGGTGGTAAGTATTTGTGTGTGTATTGTGTTTACGTGCTTTTTATAAGGGGAATTAAAGCTATTGACCTACATTTATGTAATATAAAAATCTTAAAAATATAGAAACCTCAACACCAAATTATACAGATTGACTTGTGTGACTATGGTAACCTATCATATTTACATGGATAGCTAGAAAATACTGTAAGACAAGGTTTGATATATTGATAAAATAGTGCAAATTACAACATCACAGGAATATTTCACTGCAGGGCTCCAAGCGGATCGGATGTAACTAATGTATACACAAATTAGCTCATGTTGGAAACATGAAACTTAAAGACCCAAATTCCGATCTGCAAATTGGCATGCAGCAGTATACATACTGACAATACTCATTAGCAAATTAAAATAATGTACTCACTAGTCTTGATAATCTTCGACGCTTGATTGTAAATACAAACGTCTTGACCGTTTGTGCAGAAACAAATTTGAAACCGGAAGCACGTGTCCGTATTTTTTTTTTTTCATTACAGTATTTTTGACCATCCACATTTAGTTCGTCCATATAATGATGAAGTTGCCATCTTTGTTCAGTTATTAATTTAGTGTCTTTCAGCAGTTCTGTATATCAGTGTCTTTCAGCCGTTCTGTATATCTTCAGTAGAAGGTGCATCTGTATCAGCCAATCAGAAACGATACCGGAATTTCGGCAAACTGCAAACTTTCTTTAGTAGAACTGATCTAGACGTTTGTCTTGAAAACAAGCAAGCGTCGCAGATGATCTACTCACCGGCTAAATTAACACTAGTTTATAAAATAATCAAAGTACTGAAAATACTGAAAGATTGCTTCCTCATATCCGAGAAATGGAAGTGAGGTTAATTGGCAATTGGCATATCGAATGTACCAACAGATATCTTGAACAATATATATATTATGCAAGACATCTATTCCTAACTTTTGACTTTTCACATGCCAGTTAAGCTCACCGTATTTTAATTTCCTCATAACAGCAGCCTTTCAGTACTTAAATGATTCGGCTGCCGAATGCAACCGTCCCTGTAATGATTTTCATAACTTCTCATGGTTAAATGACTGTGTTTCATGTAGCACGCAATAGTTCAATATTTGTTTAAATAAATAGTGACCTCGTCAATACAAACAATTTATGCCGGAAAAAAACTGCATGATTTATTTATTTTAAAATATTCAGATGAAGTGGATGGAGCTAAGGGCTAAAATAGAAAACAATAATCATGCAAGAAAAGAAATGCAATAGTAATCGTCAAATTATTTTCTGTCTCGACAGGTTAATACCCGAGTCGTTACGTTGGTTGGCAAGCAAAGATAAGATGGCTAAATACGAACGCGTATTGCGACGCGTTGCAAAGAGTAATGGCGTCCATCTAGCAGACGACACTTTCGTAAAAGAAAAACCGCTGCTAGATGCAGCGAAGATTGTCGAAGGACGATTGTGGCACATATTTACCAGCCGAGTTTTGTTCCTTCGAACATTGGTGCTGTGTGCCAATTGGTAAGTATATATATTTGCTTTTGCTTTTATTCCTAATATTAAATGTACTGTACAGTATAGCTTTTTGAAGAAGAAAAAAACAGTTAAACAATCCTTGTAAGACAAGTACATACATAAGTATTAAATAAAACCACAAATAAAAAGGTAAAAAGTTAGCAATAGATACGGATCTGATGACATGCCTATCCTGCTTGTATATACCGCGTTATCAATCGTGAAGACTCGGCCAATCTTCGGGATCCCGCCTGGAGGGTATCACAGCGTTTCGGTATGTTCAAAATCTTGATATTTTGATCGCCGGAAGGCAACGGCACAGAAAATAGCAATACGAAAGAAACTTTCTGTAACAAAGGTGTTGCTATAAGGGTAGATAATAAAGTAAACTTTTAAGCTTTTAATTAAAAAGATTGAGCTAACATTAAATCATGATTCACAGCAATGTTACAATTCAAAGTTCCATATCATGTGTTACAATTCAAAGTTCCATATCATGTGTCTTTGTGACACTTTAGAAGCATGACCGACAGGTAGGGATCATTTTGTCCTTCGTCCGTCTGTCTGTCACGCCTTAACCGGCAACTTGAACTTGGTCACAACTTAAAAAGTATTTAACCTATGTTCAAGACTTCATAAACATCTTCATCTCACCCAAGGAAAGTCGTTACATATGTCTATAATAACTTTGACTTTCCTTTCGGCAAAGTTATGCCCCTTTCCATAAAACGTTAACCTGCAACCTGACCTAGTTCATAATGTTAAATAAGTATATGGCAAGTGACAGGTGTTGCGTCGTTATTTATTTAACATATGCAAACGTCTGTATGAATATCAGCCCTAGATTCCATTATTGAATTATATACAACTGTTAAATTCACCATCACACTGAAATTAGGTTTTGTTTACACAAATGATACACATGAAAAGTGTGAACTTACACTGTAAACTGATACGTGTGGTATGGTGAAACATTCGGATGAACAGTTTATTTGATCGGATTTATAATATTGTTATTTGGTTTGGACTATTCTTGTTCGAAAATAGACTAATGATCAATTATTTTTGTTTGGCAATGTTTCTATGCAAAATAGTCACTCAATTGTATTTAACACATCCACAAATATAGTTACCAGTTATAATATTTTGACAGAGAAAGTCCGTCAATGTCACCATACTATAGCATAAAGATTATTTCGAAACCACATGTCATTGAAAACATATATTTGGTGTACTTCACAATTTGGATGATGTGATAACAAGGCTTATTTTATTTAGAAATGATGTCTCGTCTGCTCTCGCTGGATAAATGGAACAATTTATTTGGCATAAAACAAAAAAATAATACTTTGAATAAAATTGCATCACACTTTTGGCACAATTTCAGCCATATAAGTATTCCTTCTGATAGTATGTTCACGTGAATAATATCGAATTACTGTCATGTACTTTATGGTTGACATTGCTCATGCCTAAAGTATACATTTGGGTGAAAATTTCACTTGACCATACCCCATCCATTTTGGAGTTTTTTTTATAAAGATGGGAGATCAATAGTGCTTAAATATACAGCAGCTAACGGGTGTTACATGTGATACAAGTTAACACAGGGTAGATATAAAGACATGGTTGAAAGACTAGCACCCAGTTCTTTGGAGTAGGAAATCGTTCTTAAACGAAAATAACTGATTACAAAGTAGTTGGTGTATATGACTGCTGAAAGAAAAGAATAATCCAGATACTGCTAAGGCAGTATGACAGAGCATCCTGAAAGACATGCTTTGAAAGACGGTAGTTAAATATTATTTTAAACAGCAGGTTGTCTAAATGGACACACAGTCTACAGTAACAATTGATGAAGATTTTCTAATCCAATCCACAACACAGTAGGATGGGCATACAACAAGCCTTGTAATGAGACACTGGAGCAATTATTAACTGGATATCAGTTAATAATCGTTCCAGTGTTTCATTACAACGGCTTGTTGTATGTCCATCATATAGTGTTGTGGATTCAATAGTGTTGTGGATTCAACTGGTCAACTCTTGATGAGCAGTATTCCCCATACATATGCAGCAGCAGCAGAACAATATGTGCGTGCATACCAGCACGTGCAAACAAGGACCTCGGAAAGTCTTACTTACCTTCACAATGGGGATGGGACACCTTGGACTTTGTTATAAGGCCTGTTATAACAGATGACCCATCTGTTCCTGTTATAACAGATGACCCATCTGTTCCTTTATAATTTCGGAATGTTATCAAGATATCTTGCGAAGCTTACTTTACATTGTACTTGCAGAAAACATAGACTTCCCTGTATTGTAACATGCTGTGAATGCAGGGGAGTTAGTCGTTGAATGTATACTAGATTCAGAATGTTAACATGCGTCTACATTCGGCAGATGAAAACGCAGTATTCTGTTATAGATGTTGATAGCATGATTGTCTAATACCTCTTACAATAGTTTTGAGACGTATGTTATTTTCCAGGCTGAGATATCTTTTGAAACTACTTTTACTTCTGACTTGCGTTCTTTTTTAACCCAAATCGAAATATCACTTCCCTCGGTTCTGTTAATTTGCATAATTGTTTTTGCAATAGTTTAATAAAAAAAATACTACAATGACATTTACATATGCATATTGTGAGTTTGAGTTTAATTATCAAAATCTTTTAAAACATGTCGTCAATTTATAGATTACAAATACATAATATTCATTCAATTCTTGTGTTTTTTTAATATTGTTTATTTTTTGTGTTCGCACATTTTCATTATTTTTTTTTCGTATTCACACACATAATATGGAAAGGTTAAGCGCCCTATCATTTCAAATAGATATTCAAATTATCGGAAATTTCATTTGCAGTTTTTATATCGGAACTTTTTGTCTGTACCTTAACTATGGTGACATATTTCTGCCACGTGGTAGCTAGATAATTTATCGTGCATTTTTCGCGATAATGTTACATTTTCTCCTTAATTTTCAACAATTTTATCTAAAAGAAACTTGCTGCAATACTGCCCTCTTCTGTCATCACGTTAGCACAATAGTTAACGCGGTAAGAATTATCTTAAACACTTGAAATTTTGTTTTCGTAATAATTATGACTATTTATCATGAACGTGAAGTTGGCAGTAGCAGTAGCAGCAGTAGCAGTAGCTACTGCTACTGCTACTGCTACTGCTGTTACTGCCAGCAGTAGCAGCAGTAGCAGTAGTTACTGCCAGCAGTAGCAGCAGTAGCAGTAGTTACTGCCAGCAGTAGTAGCAGTAGCAGTAGTTACTGCCAGCAGTAGCAGCAGTAGCAGTAGATACTGCTAGCAGTAGAACACCATCTCAGTAGGTATATTCATCGCAAGTGTTTTTCTTTGCGCATTATGTTGTTTCTACTTTCCCACCGTCATATTTAGCAGACAACCCCTTTCGTATATTTCGCAACAATCATATGTTTCCTACTGCTATTACTACTGCTACTGCTACTGCTAACTACTGCCAGCAGTAGCAGCAGTAGCAGTAGCTACTGCCAGCAGTAGCAGCAGTAGCAGTAGTTACTGCCAGCAGTAACAGCAGTAGCAGTAGATACTGCTAGCAGTAGAACACCATCTCAGTAGGTATATTCATCGCAAGTGTTTTTCTTTGCCCATATGTTGTTTCTACTTTCCCACCGTCATATTTAGCAGACAACCCCTTTCGCATATTTCGCAACAATCATATGTTTCCTACTGCTATTGCTACTGCTAGAACATCATCTCAGTAGGTATATTCATCGCGTTTTTTTCTTTGCGCATTATGTTGTTTCTACTTTCCCACCATCATGTTTAGCAGACAACCCCTTTCGCATATTTCGCAACAATCATATGTTTCCTACAGCTATTGCTACTGCTACTGCTACTGCTAACTACTGCCAGCAGTAGCTACTGCCAGCAGTAGCAGCAGTAGAGTCAATAGTCATCTTAATTACGACGATATATGATCATCTATATATGATATTTCTTTGCGCAAGTATGTTGTTTCTACTTTCCCACCATCATGTTTAGCAGACAACCCCTTTCGCATCTTTCGCAACCATCATATGTTTACTTCTGCTATTGCTACTGCTACTGCTACTGCTAACTACTGCCAGCAGTACCAGCAGTAGAGTCAATATCATCTTAATTACGACGATATATGATCATCGGTTTTCTTTGCAGAAGTATGTTGTTTCTACTTTCCCACACTCATGTTTAACAGACAACCATAACCCCTTTCGCAACCGTCATATGTTTGCTACTGCTACTGCTACTGCTGTTTGATTGAAAGTTCGAAAGTAGTAAAACACGTCTGGTCGTCGGATAACGAGTGTTGCCGGCGGGCAGATCAACATCATAGACAGGCTGGCGCAGCGTTTTTTTAAAGCCTTTTGGTAGTGCCACTAAAATCACACCATTTCAGAACGTTTATCACAATTTTGGTTCTACTGCTGTATGATTGAAAGTTCGAAAGTAGTCAAAAACACGTCTGGTCGTCGGGTTTCGGGTGTTGCCGGCGGGCAGATCAACCACATAGACACGCTGGCGCAGAGTTTTTTTAAAGCATGTTGGTAGTGCTACTAAAATCACACCATTTGAGATTGTTTATCGCAGTTTTTGTTCTACTGCTGTAGTACTGAAGTCTGTACAGCGGTACATTTGAACGTGCGTTTTCTGTCGGATAACGAGTGTTGCCGGCGGGCAGATCAACATCATAGACATGCTGGCGCAGTGTTTTTTTAAAGCCTTTTGGAAGTGCTACTAAAATCTCACCATTTGAGACCGTTTATCACAGTTTTGGTTCTACTGCTGTATGATTGAAAGTTCGAAAGTAGTCAAAAACACGTCTGGTCGTCGGATGACGAGTGTTGCCGGCGGGCAGATCAACATCATAGACAAGCTGGCGCAGTTTTTTATGAAAGCCTTTTGGTAGTGCTACTAAAATCACACCATTTGAGATTGTTTATCGCAGTTTTTGTTCTACTGCTGTAGTACTGAAGTCGAATAACGGTACATTTGAACGTGCGTTTTCTGTCGGATAACGAATGTTGCCGGCGGGCAGGTCAACATCAAAGACATGCTGGCGCAGTGTTTTTTTAAAGACCTTTGGTAGTGCTACTAGAATCAACCTATTTGAAATTCTTTATCAACGTTACAATTGATGAAGATTTTCTAATCCAATCCACAACACAGTAGGATGGGCATACAACAAGCCTTGTAATGAGACACTGGAGCAATTATTAACTGGATATCAGTTAATAATCGTTCCAGTGTTTCATTACAACGGCTTGTTGTATGTCCATCATATAGTGTTGTGGATTCAATAGTGTTGTGGATTCAACTGGTCAACTCTTGATGAGCAGTATTCCCCATACATATGCAGCAGCAGCAGAACAATATGTGCGTGCATACCAGCACGTGCAAACAAGGACCTCGGAAAGTCTTACTTACCTTCACAATGGGGATGGGACACCTTGGACTTTGTTATAAGGCCTGTTATAACAGATGACCCATCTGTTCCTGTTATAACAGATGACCCATCTGTTCCTTTATAATTTCGGAATGTTATCAAGATATCTTGCGAAGCTTACTTTACATTGTACTTGCAGAAAACATAGACTTCCCTGTATTGTAACATGCTGTGAATGCAGGGGAGTTAGTCGTTGAATGTATACTAGATTCAGAATGTTAACATGCGTCTACATTCGGCAGATGAAAACGCAGTATTCTGTTATAGATGTTGATAGCATGATTGTCTAATACCTCTTACAATAGTTTTGAGACGTATGTTATTTTCCAGGCTGAGATATTTTTTGAAACTACTTTTACTTCTGACTTGCGTTCTTTTTTAACCCAAATCGAAATATCACTTCCCTCGGTTCTGTTAATTTGCATAATTGTTTTTGCAATAGTTTAATAAAAAAAATACTACAATGACATTTACATATGCATATTGTGAGTTTGAGTTTAATTATCAAAATCTTTTAAAACATGTCGTCAATTTATAGATTACAAATACATAATATTCATTCAATTCTTGTGTTTTTTTAATATTGTTTATTTTTTGTGTTCGCACATTTTCATTAATTTTTTTTCGTATTCACACACATAATATGGAAAGGTTAAGCGCCCTATCATTTCAAATAGATATTCAAATTATCGGAAATTTCATTTGCAGTTTTTATATCGGAACTTTTTGTCTGTACCTTAACTATGGTGACATATTTCTGCCACGTGGTAGCTAGATAATTTATCGTGCATTTTTCGCGATAATGTTACATTTTCTCCTTAATTTTCAACAATTTTATCTAAAAGAAACTTGCTGCAATACTGCCCTCTTCTGTCATCACGTTAGCACAATAGTTAACGCGGTAAGAATTATCTTAAACACTTGAAATTTTGTTTTCGTAATAATTATGACTATTTATCATGAACGTGAAGTTGGCAGTAGCAGTAGCAGCAGTAGCAGTAGCTACTGCTACTGCTACTGCTACTGCTGTTACTGCCAGCAGTAGCAGCAGTAGCAGTAGTTACTGCCAGCAGTAGCAGCAGTAGCAGTAGTTACTGCCAGCAGTAGTAGCAGTAGCAGTAGTTACTGCCAGCAGTAGCAGCAGTAGCAGTAGATACTGCTAGCAGTAGAACACCATCTCAGTAGGTATATTCATCGCAAGTGTTTTTCTTTGCGCATTATGTTGTTTCTACTTTCCCACCGTCATATTTAGCAGACAACCCCTTTCGTATATTTCGCAACAATCATATGTTTCCTACTGCTATTACTACTGCTACTGCTACTGCTAACTACTGCCAGCAGTAGCAGCAGTAGCAGTAGCTACTGCCAGCAGTAGCAGCAGTAGCAGTAGTTACTGCCAGCAGTAACAGCAGTAGCAGTAGATACTGCTAGCAGTAGAACACCATCTCAGTAGGTATATTCATCGCAAGTGTTTTTTTTTGCCCATATGTTGTTTCTACTTTCCCACCGTCATATTTAGCAGACAACCCCTTTCGCATATTTCGCAACAATCATATGTTTCCTACTGCTATTGCTACTGCTAGAACATCATCTCAGTAGGTATATTCATCGCGTTTTTTTCTTTGCGCATTATGTTGTTTCTACTTTCCCACCATCATGTTTAGCAGACAACCCCTTTCGCATATTTCGCAACAATCATATGTTTCCTACAGCTATTGCTACTGCTACTGCTACTGCTAACTACTGCCAGCAGTAGCTACTGCCAGCAGTAGCAGCAGTAGAGTCAATAGTCATCTTAATTACGACGATATATGATCATCTATATATGATATTTCTTTGCGCAAGTATGTTGTTTCTACTTTCCCACCATCATGATTAGCAGACAACCCCTTTCGCATCTTTCGCAACCATCATATGTTTACTTCTGCTATTGCTACTGCTACTGCTACTGCTAACTACTGCCAGCAGTACCAGCAGTAGAGTCAATATCATCTTAATTACGACGATATATGATCATCGGTTTTCTTTGCAGAAGTATGTTGTTTTTACTTTCCCACACTCATGTTTAACAGACAACCATAACCCCTTTCGCAACCGTCATATGTTTGCTACTGCTACTGCTACTGCTGTTTGATTGAAAGTTCGAAAGTAGTAAAACACGTCTGGTCGTCGGATAACGAGTGTTGCCGGCGGGCAGATCAACATCATAGACAGGCTGGCGCAGCGTTTTTTTAAAGCCTTTTGGTAGTGCCACTAAAATCACACCATTTCAGAACGTTTATCACAATTTTGGTTCTACTGCTGTATGATTGAAAGTTCGAAAGTAGTCAAAAACACGTCTGGTCGTCGGGTTTCGGGTGTTGCCGGCGGGCAGATCAACCACATAGACACGCTGGCGCAGAGTTTTTTTAAAGCATGTTGGTAGTGCTACTAAAATCACACCATTTGAGATTGTTTATCGCAGTTTTTGTTCTACTGCTGTAGTACTGAAGTCTGTACAGCGGTACATTTGAACGTGCGTTTTCTGTCGGATAACGAGTGTTGCCGGCGGGCAGATCAACATCATAGACATGCTGGCGCAGTGTTTTTTTAAAGCCTTTTGGAAGTGCTACTAAAATCTCACCATTTGAGACCGTTTATCACAGTTTTGGTTCTACTGCTGTATGATTGAAAGTTCGAAAGTAGTCAAAAACACGTCTGGTCGTCGGATGACGAGTGTTGCCGGCGGGCAGATCAACATCATAGACAAGCTGGCGCAGTTTTTTATGAAAGCCTTTTGGTAGTGCTACTAAAATCACACCATTTGAGATTGTTTATCGCAGTTTTTGTTCTACTGCTGTAGTACTGAAGTCGAATAACGGTACATTTGAACGTGCGTTTTCTGTCGGATAACGAATGTTGCCGGCGGGCAGGTCAACATCATAGATATGCTGGCGCAGTGTTTTTTTAAAGAACTTTGGTAGCGCTACTAGAATCAACCTATTTGAAATTCTTTATCAACGTTTTAGTTCTACTGCTGTGTTACTGAAGTTTGCACTGAAATAGACTCGAAATGGCGTTTTTGTCGGGTTTCGGGTGTTGCCGGCGGTCAGATCAATATCATAGACACGCTGGCGCAGTGTTTTTTAAAGCCTTTTGGTAGTGCTACTAAAATCTCACCATTTGAGACCGTTTATCACAGTTTTGGTTCTACTGCTGTATGATTGAAAGTTCGAAAGTAGTCAAAAACACGTCTGGTCGTCGGATGACGAGTGTTGCCGGCGGGCAGATCAACATCACAGACACGCTGGCGCAGTTTTTTATGAAAGCCTTTTGGTAGTGCTACTAAAATCATACCATTTGAAATTGTTTATCGCAGTTTTTGTTCTACTGCTGTAGTACTGAAGTCGAATAACGGTACATTTGAACGTGCGTTTTCTGTCGGATAACGAATGTTGCCGGCGGGCAGGTCAACATCAAAGACATGCTGGCGCAGTGTTTTTTTAAAGACCTTTGGTAGTGCTACTAGAATCAACCTATTTGAAATTCTTTATCAACGTTTTAGTTCTACTGCTGTGTTACTGAAGTTTGCACTGAAATAGATTCGAAATGGCGTTTTTGTCGGGTTTCGGGTGTTGCCGGCGGTCAGATCAATATCATAGACACCCTGGCGCAGTGTTTTTTTAAAGCCTTTTGGTAGTGCTACTAAAATCTCACCATTTGAGACCGTTTATCACAGTTTTGGTTCTACTGCTGTATGATTGAAAGTTCGAAAGTAGTCAAAAACACGTCTGGTCGTCGGATGACGAGTGTTGCCGGCGGGCAGATCAACATCATAGACACGCTGACGCAGTTTTTTATGAAAGCCTTTTGGTAGTGCTACTAAAATCACACCATTTGAGATTGTTTATCGCAGTTTTTGTTCTACTGCTGTAGTACTGAAGTCGAATAACGGTACATTTGAACGTGCGTTTTCTGTCGGATAACGAGTGTTGCCGGCGGGCAGATCAACATCATAGACATGCTGGCGCAGTGTTTTTTTAAAGACCTTTGGTAGTGCTACTAGAATCAACATATTTGAAATTCTTTATCAACGTTTTAGTTCTACTGCTGTGTTACTGAAGTTTGCACTGAAATAGACTCGAAATGGCGTTTTTGTCGGGTTTCGGGTGTTGCCGGCGGTCAGATCAATATCATAGACACGCTGGCGCAGTGTTTTTTTAAAGCCTTTTGGTAGTGCTACTAAAATCTCACCATTTGAGACCGTTTATCACAGTTTTGGTTCTACTGCTGTATGAATGAAAGTTCGAAAGTAGTCAAAAACACGTCTGGTCGTCGGATGACGAGTGTTGCCGGCGGGCAGATCAACATCACAGACACGCTGGCGCAGTTTTTTATGAAAGCCTTTTGGTAGTGCTACTAAAATCATACCATTTGAGATTGTTTATCGCATTTTTTGTTCTACTGCTGTAGTACTGAAGTCGAATAACGGTACATTTGAACGTGCGTTTTCTGTCGGAAAACGAATGTTGCCGGCGGGCAGGTCAACATCATAGACATGCTGGCGCAGTGTTTTTTTAAAGAACTTTGGTAGTGCTACTAGAATCAACCTATTTGAAATTCTTTATCAACGTTTTAGTTCTACTGCTGTGTTACTGAAGTTTGCACTGAAATAGACTCGAAATGGCGTTTTTGTCGGGTTTCGGGTGTTGCCGGCGGTCAGATCAATATCATAGACACGCTGGCGCAGTGTTTTTTTAAAGCCTTTTGGTAGTGCTACTAAAATCTCACCATTTGAGACCGTTTATCACAGTTTTGGTTCTACTGCTGTATGATTGAAAGTTCGAAAGTAGTCAAAAACACGTCTGGTCGTCGGATGACGAGTGTTGCCGGCGGGCAGATCAACATCACAGACACGCTGGCGCAGTTTTTTATGAAAGCCTTTTGGTAGTGCTACTAAAATCACACCATTTGAGATTGTTTATCGCAGTTTTTGTTCTACTGCTGTAGTACTGAAGTCGAATAACGGTACATTTGAACGTGCGTTTTCTGTCGGATAACGAATGTTGCCGGCGGGCAGGTCAACATCATAGACATGCTGGCGCAGTGTTTTTTTAAAGAACGTTGGTAGTGCTACTAGAATCAACCTATTTGAAATTCTTTATCAACGTTTTAGTTCTACTGCTGTGTTACTGAAGTTTGCACTGAAATAGACTCGAAATGGCGTTTTTGTCGGGTTTCGGGTGTTGCCGGCGGGCAGATCAATATCATAGACACGCTGGCGCAGTGTTTTTTTAAAGCTGTTTGGTAGTGCTACTAAAATCTCACCATTTGAGACCGTTTATCACAGTTTTGGTTCTACTGCTGTATGATTGAAAGTTCGAAAGTAGTCAAAAACACGTCTGGTCGTCGGATGACGAGTGTTGCCGGCGGGCAAATCAACATCACAGACACGCTGGCGCAGTTTTTTATGAAAGCCTTTTGGTAGTGCTACTAAAATCACACCATTTGAGATTGTTTATCGCAGTTTTTGTTCTACTGCTGTAGTACTGAAGTCGAATAACGGTACATTTAAACGTGCGTTTTCTGTCGGATAACGGGTGTTGCCGGCGGGCAGGTCAACATCATAGACATGCTGGCGCAGAGTTTTTTTAAAGACCTTTGGTAGTGCTACTAGAATCAACATATTTGAAATTCTTTATCAACGTTTTAGTTCTACTGCTGTGTTACTGAAGTTTGCACTGAAATAGACTCGAAATGGCGTTTTTGTCGGATTTCGGGTGTTGCCGGCGGGCAGAGCAATATCATAGACACGCTGGCGCAGTGTTTTTTTAAAGCCTTTTGGTAGTGCTACTAAAATCACACCATTTCAGACCGTTTATCACAGTTTTGGTTCTACTGCTGTATGATTGAATGTTTGAAAGTAGACAAAAACACGTCTGGTCGTCGGATAACGAGTGTTGCCGGCTGGCAGATCAACATCATAGACACGCTGTCGCAGTTTTTTTATCAAAGCCTTTTGGTAGTGCTACTAAAATCACACCATTTGAGATTGTTTATCGCAGTTTTTGTTCTACTGCTGTAGTACTGAAGTCGAATAACGGTACATTTGAACGTGCGTTTTCTGTCGGATAACGAGTGTTGCCGGCGGGCAGGTCAACATCATAGACATGCTGGCGCAGTATTTTTTTAAAGACATTTGGTAGTGCTACTAGAATCAACCTATTTGAAATTCTTTATCAACGTTTTAGTTCTACTGCTGTGTTACTGAAGTTTGCACTGAAATAGACTCGAAATGGCGTTTTTGTCGGGTTTCGGGTGTTGCCGGCGGGCAGATCAATATCATAGACACGCTGGCGCAGTGTTTTTTTAAAGCCCTTTTGTAGTGCTACTAAAATCACAGCATTTCAGACCGTTTATCACAGTTTTGGTTCTACTGCTGTATGATTGAAAGTTCGAAAGTAGTCAAAAATAAGTCTGGTCGTCGGATAACGAGAGTTGCCGGCGGGCAGATCAACATCATAGACACGCTGGCGTAGTTTTTTATAAAAAACCTTTTGGTAGTGCTACTATAATCACATCATTTGAGATTGTTTATCGCAGTTTTTGTTCTACTGCTGTAGTACTGAAGTCGAATAACGGTACATTTGAACGTGCGTTTTCTGTCGGATAACGAGTGTTGCCGGCGGGCAGATCAACATCATAGATATGCTGGCGCAGTGTTTTTTTTGGTGGTGCTACTAGAATCAACCTATTTGAAATTCTTTATCAACGTTTTAGTTATACTGCTGTGTTACTGAAGTTTGCACTGTAATAGACTCGGAATGACGTTTTTGTCGGGTTTCGGGAGTTGCCGGCGGGCAGATCAAAGAACACACCGACGGAACTCAGTGGCACCACGGAGGATTGAATCAACAGAACGAAGCACGGTATACACTAATAAGACCGAGGTATAATGATGTGAACGCCGAGCGAAGGGAGGCGTAAAAACAATAAAACCCAATGTGTACCTCTCTTCGAGACCTGTATTTTACGGCTTTGTTTGGCCCTACTTTTTCCTCCAATCAGACGGTGAGGAATTTTTAAAAAATGGCGAACTTATTCATGTAAATTTCTAACGATCACCAATTATAACCATAACCGATTTTAAACGTCGTAGTTTCCCCAAGCCCTGGTTCTGGATCCGTGTAGCATAGCGTAACGAAGAAATCAGAAGCGGGCCGGGTGACCGAGGCTAGTCAGTTAGAGGCTAAGAAGAAAAAAATTAACAATTAAGAAACCCCGGTCAGTCGCTGCGCTCCTTCCCTTAGGGTTTCTTAATTGTTAAACTTTTACTTCATAGCCTCTAACTAATACTGAAATCTCATCAAACTTACGAAAACAAACGTGACGTGCCGTCAATATTGTGACGTCATCTGACAGTTGTGACGTTGTTTTTGGGACCCGCATTTGACGGATTTGTCTTAATCAATCTCGTAAGTAGTTGTTTTGGGAAGTAGTTGTTTTGGGACCCGCATTTGACGGATTTGTCTTAATCAATCTCCGCATACTTACGGAATTATTTGAAAGTAGATTATTCTTATCTTCTGCTGATTCAGTGTAAAAATTTAACAATTAAGAAACCCCGGTCAGTCGCTGCGCTCCTTCCCTTAGGGTTTCTTAATTGTTAAACTTTTACTTCATAGCCTCTAACTAATACTGAAATCTCATCAAACTTACGAAAACAAACGTGACGTGCCGTCAATATTGTGACGTCAT